>MU013480.1:61529-96036 GCA_011075105.1 Heteronetta atricapilla
CCTGTGGCTGGGCCAAAGAAACGATCTGTAGCAGTGCAAGTTGGCCCTGCAGAGTGTATTCCAACCTCTGTGGCAGACCCTGTGGCTGAGTCAGAGAAACGACCTGTAGCAGTGCAAGTTGCCCCTGTAGACAAGGTGAAGAAATGGTATAGAGACTCAGGTCGTTTAGAACGCAGAGAAGATGAGGCTGGGCCGTCAGGGATGCAGGACGATGAAGATGGGGATGTTGAAAAAAACAACACTAGTTTCCCGAAGCCTATACCAGTGTGAGCTACGAGATATGCGAAAAGATTTTGGTCGCTGCATAGGTGAGCAGCTTGCCACCTGGCTGCTCCGGTGCTGGAATACCGGAGCCAATTATGTGGATATAGATGGCAGGGAAGCCAGTCGGCTGGGATCCCTTGCTAGAGACACAGGCATTGACAAAGCAATTGGAGAAGGAGTACGATCCTACAGCCTCTGGAGGCGTATCCTGTACGGTGTAAGGGAAAGGTATCCCTACAAGGAAGAACTCGTATGTCTGCCAGGCAATTGGACCGCTATGGAGAAGTGAAGCCTGTGGGTTGAGATAAAGACAGTTTATTAAGAGAGAAAATAATAATAATAATATGTACAAACAAGTGATGCACAGTGCAATTGCTCACCACCCGCTGACCGATGCCCAGCCCAACCCCGAGCAGCCGCCCCCCCCCACCCTGGCTAGCCACCCCTATATATTGTTCAGCATGACGTCAGATGGTATGGAATACCCCTTTGGCCAGTTTGGGTCAGCTGTCCTGGGTCTGTCCCCTCCCAGCTCTTGCTGCCCCCCCAGCCTGCCCGCTGGCGGGACAGAGTGAGGAGCTGAAAAGTCCTTGGCTTAGTGTAAGCATTGCTCTGCAGCAATTAAAACATCAGCATGTTATCAGCACTCTTCTCATCCTAATCCAAAACATAGCACTCTACCAGCTACTGGGAGGAAAATTAACTCTGTCCTAACTGAAACCAGGACAGCGGCAGATGGGAGCCTCAGTGCCCCTCAGCAAGGAGTCCCCGATCACCAGGACTCTTCGCTCTTTTTATTTTTTTTTGTGGCACAGGTTACAATGCGGTGCTCCGTCCAGCCCTGATCCCTATGTTTTGTACTTCCCCCAATCTTGACTCTCTTCTCAGGGTTGCTTCCCAGGTTCGGACTACTGTCCAGACCCTCAGCCTCTTCCGCAACCTTCCTGAGAGCGTCAAATCTATTTCACAGGGACCCCGTGGGGGTAGGTGGTGCCATGGGTGTCAGGGGCAGACATCTCTTTCTGCTCCGAGATGAGACAAGGGTCCAGCCCCCTTTCTCTTGCAGACAGTCTAGCCCTCTGTTCTGCATGTGTTCAACGGGGTGATAATCACTAAAGAATTTGCAGCAGTATGTTTTGAAGTTCAAGCCAATGTCTCTAATAAGCACTCGCAGAAATAATTTTTTTAAAAAAATGTATCAAGCACACAAACATAAAATTTAGTTGAATTCCTTCTCAGGAAACAGCTTTGTCAGTAATAGGCACACTTCTGTATTTGTAGTCATTTGTTTCATAGCCTTTAAAATATGCACTTGTTGGATTTCAAAGATTCTAAACTTTCATAAACATCTGAAATGTACTGCATTGACATATTCTCATATTAATTTCTTTACAAGTGCTATCATCTTTCAAGTCTAATAGTGTCATTCATTTTATTTATTTTATCTGTTATGTTACATTCCATTAGGCAGCAGATGAAGCCTAACATGATCCAATTCACCGTGCCATTGCAAACTAGACAAAAATAGTGCACTAAACAAAAATCAAAAATTCTATGAAACTTTATGTCTCCTGAATATTTTTTTTAGAATAAAAGCTTCACAAGACAATGCTTATAAAATAATATTTTAAGGAATGCGAAGAGCAAAGGACCAGTCTAGTGGTATGTATTTCAGTATTCAGACAATACATTTACAGAAAATACCTCAAAATTGAACACAAAAGCTCCAAAAACATTCACTAGTACCTCATATTCTAGTGGGATATAATATATAATAAATTACATGATAATAAAAAAAAGAGGAACTACTTTGCTAACTTTGTCAATCTCTTTCAAAATACAAGGGAAAAAAAATTCCCAGTAATGGAAATGGGTTTCATCAAACTCATTTCTTTTTGAGAAACAAACACTTCAGGAAGCCACATGGTTCTGATGTACAAAATTCTAAAAAATAATAAATAACAATTACAGATAACGCTCTATTTTATCTTTTTTTTTTTTTAAAAAAAAAAGTAAATTATTGTAGTGGGCTTACGTGGCAAGGTTTTGTTAGTGGGGGGCTGCAGGGGTGGGTTCTTTGAGAAGAGGGCCAACTGTATGAAGTTGAACAAGGCCCCGAGGGCTCAGTACTGGTGCCGGTTCTCTTCAATATCTTCATTGATGATCTGGATGAGGGGATCGAGTGCACCCTCAGTAAGTTTGCAGACGACACCAAGTTAGGTGCATGTGTCGATCTGCTCGAGGGTAGGAAGGCTCTGCAGGAGGATTTGGATAAGCTGGACCAATGGGCTGAGGCCAGCTGTATGAAGTTCAACAAGGCCAAGTGCCAGGTCCTGCACCTGGGGCACAACAACCCCAAGCAGAGCTACAGGCTGGGAGATGAGTGGTTGGAGAGCTGCCAGGCAGAGAAGGACCTGGGAGTGATGGTTGATAGTTGGCTGAAGATGAGCCAGCAGTGTGCTCAGGTGGCCAAGAAGGCCAACAGCATCCTGGCTTGTATCAGAAGCAGTGTGGCCAGCAGGACTAGGGAAGTGATTGTCCCCCTCTACTCGGCTCTGGTGAGGCCGCACCTCGAGTACTGTGTTCAGTTTTGGGCCCCTCACTACAAGAAGGACATGGAGGTGCTCAAGAGAGTCCAGAGAAGGGCAACAAAGCTGACGAGGGGTCTGGAGAACAAGTCTTACGAGGAGCGGCTGAGGGAGATGGAGTTGTTCAGCCTGGAGAAGAGGAGGCTCAGGGGTGACCTTATCGCTCTCTACAGGTACCTTAAAGGAGGCTGTAGTGAGGTGGGGGTTGGTCTATTCTCCCACGTGCCTGGTGACAGGACGAGGGGGAATGGGCTAAAGTTGCGCCAGGGGAGGTTTAGGTTGGATATTAGGAAGAACTTCTTTACCGAAAGGATTGTTAGGCATTGGAATGGGCTGCCCAGGGAAGTGGTTGAGTCACCATCCCTGAAGGTCTTTAAAAGACGTTTAGATGTAGCGCTTAGTGATATGGTTTAGTGGTTTAGTGGAGGACTTGTTAGTGTTAGGTCAGAGGTTGGACTAGGTGATCTTGGAGGTCTCTTCCAACCTAGATGATTCTGTGATTCTGTGATACACACAGAAGTACATATATGTACATACATATGTGTAGCTGAAGCATGTAAATAAAACCGAGTCGACTACTTTAAGTTGCCTCTACCAAAGCTTTCAACAGAATGAAACAGAAATTTCCTTAAAACCTTTTGGAAAACTCACACTAGATTCAAACTAAGATCCTTTGTTTCTCACCTACTACAGAACTGCAAGCTTATTAATCACAGAATCACAGAATTTCTAGGTTGGAAGAGACCTCAAGATCATCAAGTCCAACCTCTAACCTAACACTAACAGTCCTCACTAAACCATATCCCTAAGCTCTACATCTAAACGTCTTTTAAAGACTTCCAGGGATGGTGACTCCACCACCTCCCTGGGCAGCCTGTTCCAGTGCCTAACAACCCTTTCAGTAAAGAAGTTCTTCCTAACATCCAACCTAAAACTCCCCTGGTGCAACTTAAGCCCATTCCCCCTCGTCCTGTCACCAGGCACGTGGGAGAACAGGCCAACCCCCACCTCGCTACAGCCTCCTTTAAGGTATCTGTAGGGAGCGATAAGGTCGCCCCTGAGCCTCCTCTTCTCCAGGTTCTAATGGTTCTATATTGCTTATTGAGTTGTTCAAGCATATATAGACCATGCTAGATTTCCTCCTGCTATCTCCTCTCTGGGTTATATAAGGACATATAAGGACACCTTTTCATTTTTGCAAAGCTTGCTAGGTTATGCTGCTTGCAAAGGCACTGTGGAATATGTGTTTAATGGCAAACATTTTCACTTTTCTCTGTTTTGAAGCACTGACACTCTCAAATGGATTGTGAAAAATGACCTCTCATTATGCTGAGAGAAAATGTCCAAAGAAAAGTCATTCTGAAGGATTTTGATCTCTAAGTTGGAAAACCAAGATTTTTTATTTTAATTTTTAATTTAGAGCAGACGACTTTCCATTCTGTTTCTTTTTAATAGTTCATCATGTGAACAGGAAGAAATCCTACTGTTTGCTTTGTATTATAGACAACAGATAAAACCTGGTAATTTAAATAATTATATTATCCAAACTTTCCATATAACTCATATATCTCATCCTGTCACAGGTAGCATGCGTAGTAGTGCATTCAAATACAAAAAAAAAAAAAAAAACAACAACAAAAAAACAAAGAACTGGTATATTTTCCACAGGCTTCTAATCTGGGTTTGGCTTCTGATAGATCTGGCAGAAACACGTTTTTAAAAGGCATATATGAGCATGAAGATGCAAATAAACACCTGACAGGATTTTCAAAAGGTTTAACTATGACTTAAATCAATATTAATTGAATATCTAAATGCTTTTGCAAATCCTATTAGCAGCTTATTTGCATACCCTGCCTGCAGTCAGAATGCCTGACCATGGTGCCACTGAATGTCACAGGGGATGACTCTGACATGACTTCTGCTACTGTGTAACCAAAAACCTTCCTAAATTTAGTTCAATAGGGCTATCATAGATGATGCCTGCTTCAACTCATGTGTAGTTGCTGGCCACACTGTGAAAAAATTGGCAGATGAGGTGTTAGACCATTCATACACTGATATTAAGCGAAGTTTTCCATGGCTTCAGTCTTTTTAAGTTACACAGGTTTCCATAGGACTCAGGATAGGTGAAACAAGAAGGATTCTTAACTGCAAGGTCAGTCTTAAAAGTAAGAAATTTTATTCTCCTATATAGTCTTTTACAAAGCTGCACTGGTCCAGTAGTTCCAGGCAAAGTGTATCTTTCAGGAGCAATTTTATTATTTTTCACTATGTGCATTCCCCAACGTCATGAGATGGTGCAAAGTTTAGCGTGCAAAATTCCTGGTTCTCAGTTATACAGGACTGAAAGGAAGGAAGAGCTGTGTAACAGGCCAGACCTTGAGCATACTGAACCACCACAGTGCCCCTGGCCTAGGTCACTGCTAGATCAGACACTTCACAGAACATCTCCTTCTAATGGATTTTTTATCACATTATGGAGGATGGTTCATTCCAGCTGCCCATGAGCAAAAGAGTGCCAGAAACACTTCAAGACCTTGTAGCATTATCACCAGTATATATGAATACCCTGATGACTTGATAGGAGCTCAAGGACCGAGGTTACCCTGAGCTTTTAGGAGGGTGCCAGAGGACTGTGAAAACACTCCAATGCACTTGCTCTAGCTTATCTGGTTATGAATACTCTAGCACAACAGTGTTCAGTGAAATACATTCCTCCTTTAAATTTATATGATTATTATACAGGTTTGCTTTTCACCTCCCTTGCTTATGATACGTATTTTTTAAATTCAGTAAAATCCAGTTAAAATGCAGTACTTTTTTTTTTTTTAATATGCAGTACATTTTTGCATCTTAAAAGAATATTAGGATGAAACAGATCCAAAGTAACTCAATAGTTCTATAACAGCTTTGTATGGTCCATCACTATTTAAAGCATTAGAAAATGCATTGTTCATCCCAGCAAGCATACAACTTACCCTCAGCATAGGGCCGTTCTGGAATACATGGGGTTCATCACAGACTACGCAGTATTCATTCAATACTGGTATCCGCTGTTCAGCAAATTCAATAGTCTGAGAACAATGAAAATGAGAATAACAACATCTTCTTAAAAATAATTAACAGTCAGCTCATGCTCCAAAGTGTTCAAAATGGGCAAGATACAACATCCTACCTGCACAAGAAAGCCACGGTCTCGTACTGGAATTAATTTTGCACCATAATTTTGCTGCAAGGAAAAAAGTTCAGGCAACTTCAGTGCTGGTAGACTAATGATAAGGAAATGGTAAAACATTTGTATTTTTGTGTACAAATATGCTAATTAAACAACATTTGCATCTAAAATATGCCCCATTTGCATACACTAATTATTACAAAATCATTTTACTTGTTTGCTGAATGTGGGGTGGATTTTTAACATTTCTTAAATCTGATGAGGTTTTGTATGTCAGCATCCCCAAAACTTTAGTCTCAAATGGAAATACCCATGCCTTCACTCCATTTTAATGAACTTGCATTTGGCAATTTTCTTTAACTTTTTAGTGTGCATTGTCTATCTAAATATGGGCTATATGCTTAGGCTTGAATAACTAATGTAATTCACATTAGTAATTCACATGTTGAAAATCTTTTTCTTTTATATTTACTAAGATCTCACCTCTGTGAGCACCATGCTAACAGATCTCTGTGCTCAGATCCCACTCAGTTTCCTTCTGCCTTTTTCTTTCAAGGTATAACAGCATAAATTAGAAGGTACTTTTCTTCAAGGAGTCAGTAAGGTACAGAACTCCCTCTAGGCTGACATCTATTTTAATCAGCCCTTGTTTTGAGTAAGAGTCAGATCAGCCCTATTTACAGCTTTTTTATTATCACTTATTTTGTTTATAGGCTTATTTCCTTTCATTTCTCTAGATGCTTATTTGGGAAACTTTTCACTTTTTTTTTTTTTCTCCTGGGAAATAATCTTGCTAACTGTATTCATATATGACATTCAAATATTTTAGCTAAGAACTGAAGAGAAGTTAGGGTCCTGATTCATCACTTCCACATTCCACTGACTTCAACTTGGAGTTAGGCAACCAGATTACCCATATATCTGGTGCATGCATTTAAAATGTGAAATGGACTCCTGATGCCCTTCCACTGACATCAAGGAAAATGAACCTGACCATGTATGTGATGATTTTCTCTCAAAGTAAATTAATTACAGTAATAAAATTACTGGTAGTTTTTATAGACTGTTTAGCAAGGCTTGTATTTCTTCCATTTCAGCTGATAACATCAATAATGAAACCACTTAGTCAACTCTTCATTATATTATCAAAATCAATGAGATTTTCCTATTAACTTCAAGAGGGAAAAGACTGCTGAGTAGACATTCTTTGCTGATTCTGTAAAAAAAAAAAAAGGAATATCTAAACTGCAAACATGCAAAAAAAAATAATGTTGGCTCACCTGAAATTAATTTTGTTGTACACACTGCAGGACTATACAACATAGGATGCATATAATTGATTTTAGGATAGTACATCACTGCTTTTAAATTTGATGAGTATAGTTCACAGTTTATTAAAATAATTTACCATGAGACATAACAAACGCAATGCAATTTCATTGCTCAGAATGAACTATTTTGAATATACATGTGACTTTTCAAGCAAGGATCATAGTTTTTGCAGGCTGAGAATATCAAATTACCATCAGGCAAAGGGAGTGAGAGATCTGGACAGATTGGAGAGCTGGACAATCACCAACTGCATGAAGTTTAAAAGAGCACCTGGGACTTGGCAACCCTGGCTATATGTACAGATTGGGCGACGAGATGCTGGAGTGCAGCCCCGCATAGAGGGATCTGGGGGTTGTGGTTGACAGCAAGCTGAATATGAGCCAGCAGTGTGCCCTGGCAGCCAGGAGGGCCAACCGTATCCTGGGGTGCATCAAGCACGGCATTGCTAGTTGGTCGAGGGAAGTGATTGTCCCACTCTACCCTGCACTGGTGTGGCCTCACCTTGAGTACTGTGTGCAGTTCTGGGCACCACAGTACGAAAATGATGTGAAACTATTGGAGAGTGTCCAGAGAAGGGCTACAAAGATGGTGAAGGGCCTAGAGGGGAAGACGTATGAGGAGCGGCTGAGGTCTCTTGGCCTGTTCAGCCTGGAGAAGAGGAGGCTGAGGGGGGACCTCATCACGGTCTACAGCTTCCTCACGAGGGGGAGTGGAGGGGCAGGCGCCGATCTGTTCTCTTAAGTGACCAGCTACAGGACCCGAAGGAATGGTGTCATGCTGCAACAGGGGAGGTTCAGGCTGGATATCAGGAAAAGGTTCTTCACCGAGAGGGTTGTCACGCACTGGAACAGGCTCCCCAAGGACATAGTCATGGCACCAAGCCCGTCAGAGTTTAAGAAGCTGTCCTGGTTTCAGTTAGGACAGAGTTATTTTTCCTCCTAGTAGCTGGTAGGATGCTATGTTTTGGATTAGGATGAGAAGAGTGGTGATAACATGCTGATGTTTTAATTGCTGCAGAGCAATGCTTACACTAAGCCAAGGAGTTTTCAGCTTCTCGCTCTGTCTTGCCAGCGGGCAGGCTGGGGGTGCAGCAGGAGCTGGGAGGGGACAGACCCAAGACAGCTGACCCAAATTGGTCAAAGGGGTATTCCATATCATCTGACGTCATGCTGAACAATATATAGGGGTGGCTAGCCAGGGTGGGGGGCCGGCTGCTCGGGGTTGGGCTGGGCATCGGTCAGCGGGTGGTGAGCAATTGCATTGTGCATCACTTGTTTTGTACACACTATTATTATTATTATTATTATTATTATTATTATTATTATTTTCTATCTTAATAAACTGTCTTTATCTCAACCCACAGGCTTCACTTTCCTGTTTCTCTCCCCCATCCCAGAGAAGGAGGGGGGAGGGTGAGTGAACGGCTGTGTGGTGTTTAGCTGCCAGCCGGGTTAAACCACAACAAAAGGTTTCTGTTTCTGCCTCTTTAAAGATGGCTTTTATACTTCAGAGGAAAAAGTGGGTCTGCAGTCTTTTAAGGCATTGGTCTGTTTTCTCTTTTACATCTGGGGAGAAGAACTTAGGATGAAATTCTCTACACTCATGGAATCATAGAATCATAGAATATCCCGAGTTGGAAGGGACCCACAAGGATCATCGAGTCCAACTCCTGGCTCAAAACAGGTCTACCCAGAAATTCAGACCATATGACTAAGAGCACAGTCCAAACGCTTCTGTTGTGGTTTAACCCGGCCGGCAGCTAAACGCCACACAGCCGTTCGCTCACCCTGCCCCCTCCCTCTCTGGGATGGGGGAGAGAAACGGGAAAGTGAAGCCTGTGGGTTGAGATAAAGACAGTTTATTTAAGAGAGAAAATAATAATAATAATAATAATAATAATAATAATATGTACAAACAAGTGATGCACAATGCAATTGCTCACCACCCGCTGACCGATGCCCAGCCCAACCCCGAGCAGCCGCCCCCCCACCCCGGCTAGCCACCCCTATATATTGTTCAGCATGATGTCAGATGGTATGGAATACCCCTTTGGCCAGTTGGGGTCAGCTGTCTTGGGTCTGTTCCCTCCCAACTCCTGCTGCCCCCCCAGCCTGCCCGCTGGCAGGACTGAGCAAGAAGCTGAAAAGTCCTTGGCTTAGTGTAAGCATTGCTCTGCAGCAATTAAAACATCAGCATGTTATCAACACTCTTCTCATCCTAATCCAAAACATAGCACCCTACCAGCTACTAGGAGGAAAAATAACTCTGTCCTAACTGAAACCAGGACACCTTTAATAGTCACATATAGCCAGTGTGAAAGTTTAATGGAGAGTGGAGGCTAATGGTGGACTATTGTGGCCTGAATGAAGCCACACCACTGCTGAGTGCCACCGTGTTGGACATGCTAGACCTCGAATACGAACTGGAGTCAAAGGCAGCTAAGTGGTATGCCAGAATTGATATCACTAATGCATTTTTCTCCATCCATTTGGCAACAGCGTGCAGACCACAGTTTGCTTTCATTTTAAGAGGCATCCAGTACAGCTGGAATTGACTGTCCCAGGGGTGGAAACACAGCCCTACCATTTGCCATGGACTGATCCAGACTGCACCGGAACAGGGGGAAGCTCCTCAACACCTGTAGTACATTGATGACATCATTGTGTGGGGTGACACAGTAGAAGGTTTCGAGAAAGGGAAGAAAATAGTTGAAATATTTTTGAAAGCACGTTTTGCCATAAAACAAAATAAAGTCAAAGGATTTGCACAGGAGATCCAGTTTTTAGGAATAAAATGGCAAGATGGACGTAGTCAAATCCCTAAGGATGTGATAAATAAGATAACAACTATGTCTCCACCAACTAACAAGAAAGAAAAACAAGCTTTACTAGGCTTCGTGGGATTCTGGTGAATGTGTGTTCCAGACTATAGTCAGCTTGTGAGCCTTCTATATTGAGTGACTCAAAAGAGGAACTATTTCGAGTGGGGTCCAGCGCAACAACAAGCCTTTGAGCTTATTAAACAGGAAAAAGCTTGTGCGGTGGCCCTTGGGCCTGTCCGTACCGGACCAGCTGTACAAAATGTGCTTTATACTGCAGCCAGGGAGCATGGCCTCACCTGAACCCTCTGGCAGAAAACCCCAGGAGAAACTTGAGGTTGACCTCTGGGGTTCTGGAGCCGGGGCTATCGAGGATCAGAAGCCAATTACACACCGACTGAAAATGAGATACTAACAGCATATGAGATACTAACATCTGGGTTCAAGCCACAGAATTTGTTGGTGCAGAAGTACAGCTCCTCTTGGCACCATGGCTACCTGCGCTAAATTGGATGTTCAAAGGGAGAATCCCCACTACACATCATGCAACCGACGCTACATGGAGTAAGTGGGTAGCATTAATCACGCTCAAATGGGGAAACCCATTATATAGGTTTATGTGGCAAGATTTTGGGAGTGGGGGTTTGCAGGAGTGGTGTCTGTGAGAAGAATACAGATCCTACCCCATGTCAGATAAGAGACAGTTTCAGCCAGCTCCAAAGGGACCCGTTGCTGGCAAGAGCCAAGAGAATAAGCGATGATGTTTGCACCTCTGTGAGAGCATATTTAAGAAGGGGAAAAAACTGCTGCACAACAGCAGCTGGGAGAGTGAGGAGTGAGAAACAGCCCTGCAGACACCAAGGTCAGTGAAGAAGGATGGGAAGAGGTGCTCCAGGCACCGAAACAGAAGTTCCCTGCAGCCTGTGGAGAGGACCATGGTGGAGCATGCTGTCTCCTGGCAGCCCAAGGTATAACACGGCAGAGCAAATCTCCATGCTGCAGCTCATGGAGGAGCCCACAGTAGAGCAGGTGGATCTGACCTGAAGGAGGCTGCAGCCTGTGGAAAACTCCTACAGGAGCAGATTCTGGGTGGGACCTGTAGCCCATGGAGAAGAGACCATGCAGGAGCAAGTGACCTGGCAGGAGCTGCTGCCTGTGGGGGACCCAGGTTGGAGCAGTTTGTTCCTGAAAGATGGACCCCGTGGTATGGACCCATATTTGGAGCAACTCTTGAAGAGCTGCTACCTGTGGGAAGCCTACACGGGACCAGTTCAGGAAGGACTGTATCCCATGGAAGGGACCCCACGTTGGAGCAGGGGAAGGGAGTGATCGTGAAGGAGCGAAAGAGACGAAGTGCTGTAGACTGACCGCAACCCCCATTCCCCCGTTCCCCCATGCCACTCAGGGGTTAGGACGTATGAGAGCGTGGATGTGGGGAAGGTGGTTTTAGTTTGTTGTTGTTGTTGTTGTTTCTCACTGCTATAGCTTGTTAGTAATAGGTAATTAAATCTTACTATCTCCCTATGCTGAGTCTGTTTTCCCTGTGACGATAATTGTTAAGTGATCTTGCTGTCCTTATCTCAACCCTTGAGCCCTTTCCATTGTATTTTCTCCCCCTTTCCCTTTGAAGGGAGTGAGAGAGCGCTTGTGGTGGAGCTCAGCTGAGTAAAACCATCCCATCCAGCCACCCAGGAATTCTGGAAGAGATTATGGACTGGCCAGAAGGCAGAGATTTTGGAGTATCACCTGAGGAGGTAACTCGTGCCCAAGAGGCACCACCACATAATGAATTATCAGAAGATGGAAAGCATTATGTTTTGTTCACTTAGGGATCCTGTGGTGTTGTAGGAAACCATCAAAACTGGAAAGCTGTTATGTGGAGTCCCACAGAACGAGTCATGGAAGCCACTGAAGGAGAAGGCGAGTTGAGTCAGTTTGAAGAGGTGAAAGCAATTCAGCTGCCCCTAAATACTGATGAAAGAAAATTGACAAGTACTATATCTTTATACTGAGTCATGGATAGTGGCAAGTGCCCTGTGGAGGTGACTACAGAAATGGAAGCAGAGCAACTGGCAGCAAAGATGTAAACCTATCTGGGCCACTGCACTGTAGCAAGACATCGATCACAGAATCACAGAATCGTCTAGGTTGGAAGAGACCTCCAAGATCACCTAGTCCAACCTCTGACCTAACACTCACAAGTCCTCCACTAAACCATATCACTAAGCTCTACATCTAAACATCTTTTAAAGACCTTCAGGGATGGTGACTCAACCACTTCCCTGGGCAGCCTATTCCAGTGCCTAACAACCCTTTCGGTAAATAAGTTCTTCCTAATATCCAACCTAAAGTGGAAAACACTGATGTAAAAGTATGGCATGTAGATGCTCACATGCTCAAGAATCATGCCACCAAAGGACATCAGAATAATGGAGAGGTGGACCCAACTTCAAAAACTGAAGTGGCTCAGGTAGACCTGGAATGGGAAGGTAAGAGTGAGCTGTCTGTAGCTCAGTAAAACATCAGGATATATGGGGAGAGATCATAGAACCACAGAATCATTAAGATTGGAAAAGAACATCTGGTCCAGCTATCTGCCTAACACCACCATCACCCACTAAACCATGTTCCTAAGCATCACGTCCAACCTTTCCTTAAACACCCCCAGGGACGGTGACTCTACCGACTCCCTAGGCAACCTGTTCCAATGGCTGACTACTCTTTCTGAGAAGAAATTTCCAACCTGAACCTCTCCTGGTGCAACTTGAGGCCATTCCCTCTAGTCCTAAAGATGCCATATACCGATGGCCTAGTAATGATGGCATGGACCTGACCATTGAGGCCATCACACAGGTCACCCATGACTGTGAAACCTGTGCTGTGATCAAGCGAGCCATGAGGGTAAAGTCTCCCTGGAACAGGGGGTGGTGGCTAAGATTTTGATATGGTGAGGCCTGGCAAATTGACTATATCGGACCACTCCCACAAACCCGCCAAGGCAAGCCGTACATACTCACCATAGTAGAAGCAACTATTGGGTGGCTGGAAACTTACCCAGTAAACCATGCCACTGCCTGAATCACCATCTGGGGCCTGGAAAGGCAAGTTCTATGGCATCATGGTACCCCAAAGAAAATTGAATCCGACAATGGAAGTCACTTCCAAAATAACCTTGTCACCTCCTGGGCCAAGAGGAATAGCACTGAGTGGGTGTATCCCCTATCACCCACAAACCTCTGGAAAGATTGAGAGGTACAATGTACTGTTGAAGACCATGTTGCAAGCATTGGGTGCTGGGACACGGAAACACTGGGGCATAAATCTACCAGAAGCCACTTGGCTAGTTAACACCAGAGGGTCTGACAACCATCCTGGTCCTGCTGACACAAAACCCCTACGCCCTGTGGGAGGAGCTAAAGTCCCTGTAGTGCATGTAGGAAAGTGGATGGGGAAGGTGGTGTGGGTTGCTCCTGCCTTGGGAAAAGGCAAACCCATTCGTGGGATTGTCTTCGCCCAAGGACCTAGTAACATGGTGGGTCATGAAAAGGAACTGGGATATCAGGTTCATGCCTCAAGGAAATTTAACCTTGGGAGAAAACTAATCTATAAAGTTATGTGTTGTAGGAAGACAGTGCAGAACCAATGACATGTCAGTTTTGCAAGGATCCAGGCAAGTGCAACAATGACTCGAGCTAAGCTGGTGCTGGCATCCAGACATCCTACCCCACCTGTTTTGAGTGACCACTTTGGCAGATGAAACCTAAATCATCAACAGTTCTTATGGACATTTTGGGAGAGGCCCACAGAACGCAAAGAAAACACCTATATATCTGTTAAGGGACAGGGAATAGTGCTGATGAGAATACTTGTATACTAAAGTATGTGGAACCTGAGTGTGACACAAATGGTATAGAATAAGGACTGAAGTTGTTCTAGGTCTGGCTGGGATGGAGTTAACTTTCCCTGCAGCAGCCCATATAGTGCTGTGCTTTGCATTTGTAGCTAGAGCAGCACTGGTATCACATCAATGTTTTGTCTATTGCTGAACAATACTGGCACAGCATCAAGTTGTGGTGGTTTTACTCAGATTGGCAGCCGAGTTCCACCACAGCCACTCTCTCAAAGAGGAAGGGGGAGAAAAGACAACACAAAGAGCTCAAGGGTTGAGATAAGGATAATTTAATTAAAAGGTAAAAGGAGATGAAAAAAAAAAAAAAAGGCCATGCGGAAGCACAGAGAGAAAGGAAAAAAAAGTTATTCTCTACTTCCCATCAATGAGTGATGTTCGGCCACGTCCTGGGAAGCAGGACCCAAACACACATAACGGTTGTTCAGTAGGACAGCCCCCTCCCCCCTGAGAGCCCCCTTTTTATTGCTGAGTGTGACATCATGTGGTATGGAGTATCCCTTTGGTCAGTTTGGGTCAGCTGCCCTGGTGATGGCCCCTCCCCATCACTTGCCCACCCCCAGCCTGCTGGCTCTTGGGGGCTTGGAGGGAGTCCTGATGTGGTACCAGCACTATGCAGCAATAGACACAACGCTGGAGTGATACCAGTGCTGTTCCAGCTACGACTGCAGAGCACAGCACTGTGTGGGCTGCTGCAGGGAAAGGTAACTCCATCCCAGACAGACCCAGCACACAAGTCTCTCTCCAAACCCTCCCAAGAGCCAGCAGGTGGGCAAGAGGTGGGGAGGGACACCACTGGGACAGCTGACCTAAACCAACTGAAGGGATATTCCATACCATATGACGTCACACTCAGCAATTAAAGCTGGGAAAGGGGAAGGGGCGGGGGGGTTTTGTTATGAAGACTTCTATCCTCCTAAACAACCACTATGTGTATTGAGGCCCTTCTTCCCAGGTGTCCTGGTTTCAGTTAGGACAGAGTTATTTTTCCTCCTAGTAGCTGGTAGGGTGCTATGTTTTGGATTAGGATGAGAAGAGTGTTGACAACATGCTGATGTTTTAATTGCTGCAGAGCAATGCTTACACTAAGCCAAGGAGTTTTCAGCTTCTCGCTCTGTCCTGCCAGCGGGCAGGCTGGGGGGGCAGCAAGAGCTGGGAGGGGACAGACCCAGGACAGCTGACCCAAACTGGCCAAAGGGGTATTCCATACCATCTGACGTCATGCTGAACAATATATAGGGGTGAATAGCCAGGGTGGGGGGGGCCGGCTGCTCGGGGTTGGGCTGGGCATCGGTCAGCGGGTGGTGAGCAATTGCATTGTGCATCACTTGTTTGTACATATTATTATTATTGTTATTATTATTATTATTTTCTATCTTAATAAACTGTCTTTTTCTCAACCCACAGGCTTCACTTTCCCGTTTTTCTCCCCCATCCCAGAGAGGGAGGGGGCAGGGTGAGCGAACAGCTGTGTGGTGTTTAGCTGCCGGCCGGGTTAAACCACAACACCAGGATGTGGCCAAATATTGCTTGTTGATAGGAAGTAGAGAATAATTGTGTTCTCTGTCTTTCCTTCCACATGGCCTTTGCTTGTTTTTAATTTCTTTTTTCTTTACTTAAGTTATCATTATCTCAACCAGTAAGCCTTTTTTCTGTCATATTTTCTCCTTGCCCCTCCCCCCCCACCTCCATCTTTTGAGGAGGGGGAGTGAGAGAGTGGCTGTGGTTCAGTTTAGTTGGCCATCGATGTGAAACCACCATAGTGCTACCCTTTGCTTTCCCAAAGAAAGGTGGGCAGTGTGGGCCTAATTCCTTCCCTGACCTCCAGTTGCTACAGGAGGTTTGTGAAGGATAAAACTTAACTTTGTGAAGTTTAAACCTTTCACAAAGTACAAATGCATGAGAGGTTAGCTGAACTATGACTACATTTATTCCAGTATGATGATGATCACAGAAGAAAAGAGCAGAAATTGAGGTGACTTGGCACCTGAATGAAAAGGCCTGTGTGACTAAGTCAATTTTGCAGCACAGAAGCTCACACTGTCCCTTCTTCCTGCAGCAAGAAAAGAGGTAGGGAAGGAAGAGTGTGACTTAACTTTTCCCATGGCCATCAGATCTACATTGAGCTATATTCAAGGTGAGATGAGAAGTCTGTCTTCACCTAGGCAGATTCTGGTTTTATGATGTAAATATATGTGTATGCACAGTTGTTTAAATCCACCTTAAAATGCTGACTCCATTGTTCTTCATTTAATTTTAGTCTTCCAAAATATCCACTAACATATTCTATGAATATTAATACTTTCACACAATAAGTATAACAACATGTTTGTAAAATAACGAGAGGAAAATCAGTAGAATTTTAAAAATACTACGCACAGCAGCTTGTGAAGGTGATGATGATGGTGTTAAAAAACCAATAAGCCCTGATGTAAGAGAGAACCTCCTGCACTCTGCTATGTTGGACTCCTTGAAAGGCTCCATTTTGGATGATTTAGGGGCATTGGAGTAAGTCTTGCTGAGTAACTTGTGATTCTTCAGTTCAGCCAATTCTTCCATTCTAAGATTACTGGAGTAAGACCTGCTTAGAAGTTTTTGGGGCTTCAAGGTGCTGTTGTACTCAGATCGAGGGTCCCCAGAACACGACCTACTTAATAGCTTACGTTGTTTTAAAGTGATGCACTCCTCCTGCTTGATAGCTGTAGAACAAGAATGGTTCAACAGTTTGTGCGATTTAATAGCCATTTTCTGTTCAGCCCTAGGGTAACTAGAAAACGAATGGCCAAATGTTCTGTGAGATTTTGTGGCACACACATCCTCCGCCTTAACTGTGCCAGAGCAGGTCTTTCTCAATAGCTTGTGAGTTTTGGAGATGCCATCCTGTTCTGACTTCAGTTTTGATTTATTTTTATCACAGCCAGGTGGAGGATAACTTGGCAACCTTAAAAATAAAGGAGGGGAAGACATAATTGGAGGATAATCAAAATCATGTGCAAAACAAGCAAATCCAAATATATGTACAATTTTTAAGTGCTACCTGTCTTTATGTATTTAACTAGTGATAAGCACAGTCCAACATTAAAAAAGAGCAACTATATGTAGGACCAATTTCTCAGTACCAAGTAGACATTTTACTCCTTTGCATACACAAACTCTCATCAATCGAAAACACAGCTAACTATTTAAGTAGAAGTTAGAGCTATATCCTTACAGCTCTTGGTACAGGTCCCTACATCTTTAAACAAACCATTAATTCAGGAAATTATTTTTGAAATTAAAACTACATATTTCACACAAGATTATAACATTTTTCTTAGCAAAATGTATCTTTCCTATGTAATCAGCATGGCACGATCCCATTAAAGCTATTTTCTTTTGGACATGGCATAACAAATTCTACACGAAGATCCTATGGAAGATATAATGAGCAACAAAAATTTCAGGCAGTAAATCAAATTTAATTCTGCAGAAATTAACCTTTAAAAAAACACTCATAACAATACGTGTGTTTTGTGGAAGACTATTTGATGTCCTGTTTTAGACAAATTCTAGCTCTAACACTGGAAATGAAAATGTGAGGGACTCATATTATGAATACAGAAAGTAAAGAACAAAAGGTTTTTACATACACATGAACTGTCACTTTTCTATAATGTTCACATTCACCTGCCCTTGCAACGAAAGAACTAGCATCAGGTATGCCAAATCAATTTTCTATGCTTTATAAGCAACTCCAATCTTTAGAGTATTTTTGGTGCTTGGATCAAATATAAAAGAAGCAAAACCCCAAGGGGAGAGGCTGGCAGGTTTCCCCACCCTGTTATCAAGTGATGACAGTGGAAAATGCAAGTGGAAGTTGCTGACTCACTGTTGCAGTCGGCTCATTACCACCCTCAGGCAGACAGGAGGTAGGAAAGGCACTCTAGGGAGAGAGAGAGAGGGTCCCCACATTTGGACTAAGTGATCTTCTGAACTGAAGTAGCAGCCACCACATCAAGAGGAGAAAGATTGGGCTGGCTTTTGTTTGCCTTTTCTGAAAGGCTTTCTTACCCCAAGCTTTGGCCTGCATTGGTGTGTGTTTCAAAGTAGGGAATGGGTAAGCTTTCTACTTAAAACACCATCTTCCTCTTCAACCTTTGAAAAGATAAATCTTCAGTCGTCTTTGATATTCCTCCCTTCTTCAATGTGAGTGATGTCTGTACTACCTATCTCTTTTGTGAGTAATGTCTGTACTACCGCTCTCTTTTTTTCTTCTTTTTTAATACATGGAATTTAGAATTGCAAAATTAATCAAAAAGAAGAAATGCTCAAAGAAGCACTCAAAACAAATTCACAGGAGTGATCTATCAACCTTTCATAAGCAGGAAAACATGCTAGAATAAATAGTCATGTTCCCGAAAGAGGTAAAATCAGTCTCATTTTACAGACATTTAAGAGTATGAGTAACTAACAAAACTCATAATGAATTCAACTGAACTATTCACATTTTTCATAAGTTTTTTTATGCCTTTGTTCTTTGAATTTTTGTGCACACATTTCAGAAGTAGTGAACACTCGTTTATTGAAATAGTGGAGAGGGGTGGGTGCTCAGCAGCTCTTAAAATCAGTCTTTGATTAATGACCATTCTAGTTTTTTTTTTTTTTTTAAATAAAAATACACACAGCTGTGGAAAGAACAGCTGGACAACTACAAAATTACATATATATGTATATTTTTGCTATTCAAGTAAAAGTCAAATGCTACCAAACTAGTAAATATATAAATAAAGCCAAGTAAAGAAATCTATAATTATTTCCAGTTCTACATGAATCATGGCTGTTTCAGAAAGCAGGGCACTGAAATGCTCTGCCTTCAAATAGTCTTAGAAGCTGCAGTAGTACCTAGTTCACTTTTGAAATCATATGCAAGGCAAGTGCTGGAAATCCATGAAATAAGATATAAATAGAGCACTTCTCTGTGGAGAAAAGTCAACATTTCTCCTTGTGGATTTTGAACAGGATAAGATCATAACAGCTCAGTTTCCTTGCTATTACCTGCGCAATGTAGAAAAGATGTGCAGAGGGGATTTTATCTTTTTGTCAGACACCTTCTTATTGTGCGTACATTTAGATTTCTCTTTGCTGTTCTTCCACTGTTGTGTTACAAATGTCTGCATGATTCTGCAAATTAAGAAAGAAAAAAAAAAGATTTTCTTATTGTAGCCAAGTCATATGCACTTTAATATTAGTGTCCCTCTGTTGGTGACGTGGTGATGTAGGCTACATGATGCAGCATCCTCACTCTACAGGTAGAGTTTCTCTGTCACATATGTAGACTAATGACTGGGTGCCTCAGTTCCTCAAAAATCCTTTTTTTTTTTTCCCCTACATAAAACTAATTCACATGGAACTCATTGAGAATAAGGTCTGCGTGAACAACCATGGCAAGACTAAATGCACATGTCATGGAGGTCTAAAGACAAACTGATTCAGAGACTTTCCATTCAACTCTGGGCATCTGTCTCTCCAGTGACTGCTGAGGCAGAATATAGCATCCACGCTGCTCAAGTAGGAGCATATTCTTCTAAGGCACAAGCATTAAGGTAGGTATGTCAAACATCATACTACCCAGAGAAGTTTACAGAGAAGATAGATCCAGACACTTCCCTGAGCTGTACAGCAAAAGGCAGTGGCCACAAGTTGCAGCAAGGGAAGCTAAGAAACATAAAGGCTATAAAGAAAAAACATCCACAAGATGAAGTACAACAGGTTGCCCACAAAGGTTGGACATTTTCACATCTCAGCTGTCTGAGGCCCTTAATGAATTAATCTAAATTTTAATTTAGCATAACTTGGAGTGGGAGGTTGCAGTAGACAACCTCCAGCAGTCCCTTCCAAACTACATTATTCTGTGATTCTAATCTAGCAGTGGGGGTCTACAATTGATAAAGGCAAAGTGGAAGTTGGTATGGACTTCACTGAAAATTTAGTGTATCTTCAAAGAAGAATATCCTGGTGCCCACAGCCATGAGGTTCATGGGTATTCTGATTTCTGCTCAGCTGTGAAATATGCAGATATGTACTTGAAAATGTCTTAGGGAACCTTTGGTAATCACCTAGTGCACACATAACAGGTAGTGTTCATACTAAAATGTTTTAAGAGACTTTTCATGTCTGAGGAGCTTTTCACTTTTTCTTCAAAATCATGTACCAGAGAGCTTTTAATAACATTGTTTTGTTTACAAGATTATGAAAATGTTGCACTGAATTTCTTTAAACACCAAACAGCAAAAGATTTTTTTAAGGGAGTCTTACTGTTTGAAGGATCAGATATTAAAGTCTATATTATTGTAATTTCATTACATATATACAAGCACATATGGAAAGATGACTCAGCAAAATTTTATTAAATTTTATCATGAACATATAAAACTGCTATTTTTTCTTTACTATTCTTCCATCTCATCCTCAAAACTTGGGTGGCCTAATTACTGTAGTTCATTGTAGAGGACGCCTTGAAAGCATTGCCCCCTTATGCTCAGAAAGATTCTCAAAAGATTGCTCAAAAAGATTCCTGCTACAGAGGCTTCACAATCTAAGCAGAAACATGAAATCAAATGCTCTTAGCTACAGCCTTTTCAAACTTTTGTAGCATACTTTCTAAATAGCAATAAAATAACAGAAAGCCCTGGCAGGCAGAACAAATCTGGTTCTCTTCAACAACTGCTAAAACTAAACTTAAAGAGGTAAAAATTGTTATTTTTTATTTAAAGAAAAGCAAGTGTAAAACATTTTGATTCAACCAGACTGACAACCTGTGAATTTTATCCTACTTGACATGGACAAGGAACTAAAGAGTATATAGTATTTACTTAAAAACAAGGGTTTATACTTTTCCAGACTTACTTTTTCAGCTGATGTCCCAGCCCAAATCTTTCCTTAGTAGCAATCTGAAATACATCCACGGTTGGCACTATGGAAAAATGAGATAGTGTTGAACTTAAAAGAATAATCAAGAACTGATGACAATACAAGTCATTTAAGGACCCTGTTTTATTTAGACTTTATTGCCTTTACTACATGCAATGCCATTGAAGCAATGGTGAAAGCAGTCATGTCATCTGAGTCTATGAAGAACTGAATGGTCCTTTTCAGAATATCAACCAATATCATTTGTAATCTTACAAATAAATATTTTTAAAATTTGATACCTTAGAATGTATCTCTTCCCATTAATTTTAATTATACAAATGTATCATTGTTACTAGAGAGCAGCATCAGATTAAATGTATCTTGACTGGTAATTCATTCTGTCTGATGCCAAACTTTCTTCCAAGTAAGTAGTTTTTACACACACATATTAAAGACACCTTAAATGAGGCCCCTAATAAATTTACTTATTGAAAATCTCATCTGAAAACTCTCTCTCCATCACATTTGAGAAGTCATGGCAGTCTAGTGAAGTTCCCACTGACTGGAAGAGGGGAAACATAGCCCCCATTTTCAAAAAGGGAAAAAAGAAAGACCTGGGGAACTACAGACCAGTCAGTCTCATCTCTGTGCCTGGCAAGATCATGGAGCAGCTCCTATTGGAAACTATGCTAAAGCAAATGGAAAATAAGGAGGTGAATTGTGACAGCCAACATGGCTTCACTAAGGGCAGATAATGCCTGACAAATCTGATGGCCTTCTATGACAGGATTACAGCTTTGGTGGATAGGGAAGAGCAACTGACATGATCTACTTGGACTTGTGCAAAGCATTTGGTGCTGTCCCCCATTATATCCTTGTCTCTAAATTAGAGAGACGTGGATGTGATGGATGGACCACTTGGTGGATAAGGAATGGGCTGGATGGTCACACTCAAAGAGTCAATGACTCAATGTCCAGGTGGAGATCAGTGATGAGTGGTGTTCCTCAGGGGTAAGTACTGGAACAGCGTTATTTGACATCTTTGTCAGTTACACGGACAGTGAAATTGAGTGCACCCTCAGCAAGTTTGCTGATGACACCAAGCTGTGTTGTGCAGTCTACATGCTGGATACCCCATCCCTGGAAGTGTTTAAGGCCAGGTTCAATGGGGCTTTGAGCAACCTGATCTAGTGGGAGGTGTCCCTGCCCATGGCAGGGAGGGTGGAACTAGATGATCTTTAAGGTCCCTTCCAACCCAAGCTATTCTATGATTCTGTAAGTCAAGGTGCCACTATTCGTTACCTTTTGTCAATAATCTCCCATTTTCTAATAGCCGTGGGACAATCTGAATGAAATGTTACATGCAGTTACTGAAGTCCAAATTGAACTTGCTATCACTGAAACAAGTTTTATGCCTTTGTAACTGAAAACAAAATTAAGCCCTTTCCCAGAAAGATCTGATATACTTTCTTTAGTATGTAATCAACAAGGACACACCAGGTTTTCTGCAGTAAAATCTGAGAGTTTTCCTACCTAATCTGACTTTCAGAACTTTATAAAGGTGCAGTGCACCTGAGTATTTTATTTTTGAGAAGACTATTCTATTTAAGGATAAATGTATCCTAAATAAAAATAAAATTAAGTTCCTCATAAGAACCTATAAACTTAGATGAACTTGGATCCAGATGTGGAGAAAACCCAAATCTAGTCAATTATTTCTCCATACTATTACAGTACCTATGACTATTAGGAAAATGAAAGTGGAACAAACTGAATTAACTAATATCTGGGTTTTCTTTCTAAGGGTTTTTTAATACAAGATCCCTAATACTCATCATCTAAGTGTCTGATGTATGAATTCCAATGGCCAAGGATTACCCTAAAGACTTGTCCTGCCATTGGTATATTCCTATTCATGTGTCAGAAAATTTAAAGGGTAAGAGGTGGAGTCTGGAAATTAGCTCCTGGTATTAGTAAAATCCTTTAATAACATTTACTATGTTAAGTGGCAGGTAGAATTCAGCATTTATTGAGTGAGTCTCAGGTCCTCAAGGCGGAACAACAATCAACACATATTACAAGCACAAATAGATGTTATACTTCGTATTACATAGGGAGGTAAGGGCTATAGTAAAATACAAAGGAATGAAAACAAAAAAATCTGGGGTTGTTTCAAATATTAGTAAAAATATAAAATCAGTATTTAAAAATCTATATTATTCTGATGAATCTTATTCAGAATGTCCAAGTTTATCCTTTCATTTCCCTTTAAAACAAATAAGTTTAAAAATAAAATAAATCTAACCTTGCCGTCCAACTTCACTTAGTTCAAACCACTGTAGATATTTTTCCACTAATATTCTTATTCAAATATAATTTCATCTTTTAAAGACAAACTGATGATTTTTTCAAAAGGTATAAATGACTTGATTAGGGGTAGCAATGTCTTTAGAATGTCAAATTTAGGACACATGGGGGGGACAGGCTGTTTTCAATTAGAATCATCATACATAGTTCCAAAAATCTTAAAATTTTATGTTTAAATGACAATTTTTGTCTAAACTCTACAACCAAAGGAGACAGCCTAGTACCTCCAAAGGCTGATTCATTCTAATCTAAGACAAATTTCTAAGGCACATGGGAGAAACATCCCACAGGTAAAACAATGAGACAAGGTGTTAACTGGAAGAATGACTACGTAAAATAAGGATATTAAACCGATACAAGATGATAAGAATATCCCCCATTGTGCTTTGGATTATATTGCACATAAGAAATATGTTTCTTTCATCAACAGAAAGCATTATAAGAGAAAAATATTTAGCATAAAATTATGACTTGGTAGTCTAAAAACAACATATTTAAGGGAAAGAAGAGTACACAGAGAAAGGGTCTTGTTAACCAACAAGAGGAGAAAGGTTTCTGGACCTGATGCTCACCAATGAAGATCAACTCATTAAAGAGGTTAAGATTAGAGGAAGCCTGGGCTGCAGTGACCACGCCCTGGTAGAATTTGTGATCTCAAGGAATATGGGCCTGGCAAAGAGCAAAGTCAGGACCCTGAACTTGCGAAGAGCAAACTTTCAGCTGTTTAAAGACCTAGTGGAAGAGATCCCCTGGAACACTGTCCTTAGGGAAAAAGGAGCTGAACAGAGCTGACAACTCTTTAAAGATGTTTTCCCTGGAGTGCAAGAACTCTCCATCCCCATGTGTAAGAAAGTGAGCAGGGAGGGCAGACAACCAGGATGGCTGAGTAAAGACCTGCTGGTCAAATTGAGGCACAAAAAGGAAATGCACAGGCAGTGGAAGCAGGGACACGTGGCCTGTGAAGTGTACAGGGATGCTCTTCAGCTATGCAGGAATGGGATCAGGAAAGCCAATGCATAGATGGAACTGAGCTTGGCAAGGGATGCAAAGAACAACAAGAAAGGATTCTATATGTACATTGGCCAGAAAAGAAAGGCCGAGGAGAGTGTACCCTCTCCGATAAACAAGAAGGGAGAACTGGTAATGACAGACATGGAAAAGGCTGAGGTACTCAGCAGCTTCTTTGCCTCAGTCTTCGCTTCCAGTCAGGCTTCCCACAACTCACATTTCCCTGAGACTTGTAGATGAGGGCTGGGGGAGCAAAGTCCCTTCCACTGTAAGTGAAGAGCAGGTTTGAGAGCACCTGATGAAACTGAACAAGTACAAGTCTACGGGGCCCGATGATGTGCATCTGAGGATCCTGAGGGAAGTGACTGATGGAGTTGCCAAGCCTCTCTCCATTGTATTTTAAAAGTGCCAGCAGTCAGGTGAAGTCCCTGGTGACTGGAAAAAGGGAAACATCACTCCCCTTTTTAAAAAGGGTAGAAAGGAGGACCTGGGGAACTACATGTAGACCAGTGAGTCTCACCACTGCGCCAGGAAAGATCATGAAACAGATCCTCCAGGAAGGAATGTCAAGGCACATACAAGACAAGGAGGTGATCCGAGACAGACAGCATGTCTTCACCAAGGGCAAATCATGACTGACCAATCTGGTGGCCTTCTATGATGGAGTGACTGCATCAGTCAACAAGGGAACACCGACCGATGTCATCTACCTGGACTTCTTCAAGGCCTTTGACGCAGTCTCACATAACATCCCGATCTCCAAATTGGAGAGAGATGGATTTGATGGGTGGACCATTCAATTCATTAGGAATTGGCTTGAAGGCCGCATCCAGAGAGTGGTGGTCAATGGTTCTATGTCCAGGTGGATGCCGGTGACAAGTGGTGGCCTTCAGGGGTCTGTCCTGGGACCAGTACTGTTTAATATCTTTATCAACGACATAGACAGTGGGATCAAGTGCATCCTCAGCAAGTTTTCAGATGACACCAAGCTGAGTGGTGCAGTTGATACAACGGAAGGAAGGGATGCCATCCAAAGGGACCTGGGCAAGCTTGAGAAGTAGGCGCACATGAACCTAATGAGGTTCAGCAAGTCCAAGTGCAAGGTGCTGCACGTGGGTCCCAGAAATGAGTACAGGCTGGGAGAAGAACTCATTGAAAGCAGCACTGCAAAAAAGGACTTTTTGGTTCTGGTGGATGAAAAGCTTGATGTGAGCCAGTAGCGTACGCCTGCAGCCCAGAAGGCCAACTGCATCCTGGGCTGCATCAACAGAGGAGTGGCCAGCAGGTCAAGGTTGGTGATTGTCCCCCTCTACTCTGCCCTTGTGAGGCCCCACTTGGAGTACTGCATCCATGTCTGGAGCCCCCAGCATCAGAAGGATGTGGACCTGCTAGAGTGGGTTCAGAGGAGGGCCATGAAGTTGGTCAGAGGGCTGGAGCACCTCGCCTATGAAGAAAGGCTGAGAGAGCTGGCGCTGTTCAGCATACAGAAGAGAAGGCTCCAGGGTGACCTCATTGCTGCCTTTCAATATTTAAAGGGGGCTTATAAAAAAGACGGAGAGCAATGTTTCTTCACTCACGGGGTAGTGAGGCACTGTAGCAGATCGCCCAGACAAGTTGTGGATGCCCCATCCCTGGATATGTTCAAGACCAGGTTGGATGGGGCCCTGGACAATCTGATCTAGTGGGTGGCATCTCTGCCCATGGCGGGGGGGTGGAACTAGATGAACTTTAAGGTCCCCTCCACCCCAAGCCCTTCTATGATTCTATTCTATGATTAACACAAGAGATGGTGGATCTCATTATCTTTTTCTAGTAAATAAAGAGACATGGCTGAAACAGCAGCTGTAACATTTGCCTCTGGCCCTGATCTTGCCTTTCTTAGCACTACACTCAGGTACTACCACAATTGGTCAGCTGCAGGACTGGGAACTTCATTTCTTACTGCATATGACTCTTCACACTTCACTATTTGCTGCACTTTTAAACATTTTTTTGATAGAAATATTCTGAATACTCACACTGCTACCTGCTATGTCAAATATATACTTTAAGATCTGCATATTTACAGAAAAGATCAAAGCAATAAAATACAGGAAAAAGGACCAAAGTCAAGCCAAAAAAATAGACCGATATAATGAAGTGCTCATTGGAATGAAGAGAATATAGCTTATAGTTTGCATCAGCTGACAACATGTCCTATAAAAATAGCTAGTTGGGACAGATTTTGCTAAACGCATTATGACTTGAAATATCTATTAATTTTCCAGAGGCAGAATTCTCCTACAGATACAAACCATGAACTCACAGCTTGCACTGGAAGCCTCCAAAACCTGGCAAGTTACACTCACAGTTCTGACTTTCCTTTGTAAAAATATATCTGAAGTTGACTGCTGCGGATGAATGTTTCCAATTCTTCAATCTCAGTTGATTCTTCACAAGTTGGACCATTTTTATTTTCATGAGGAAGCTTTACTCAACCACCAGAGAGTAGGATGTCAACATAATATTCAAAATTCTCGTTGAAATTTAAAGATCCTCCTGAGTTCACACATTCATATAAAAAACAGAAGTTGGCATGATAATTATCATGGCCTGATTCTTCAAAGGTTCATGAAAAAAGGGCATATTAATGTGCTCCACAGATCTATATATATATTACACCTGTATATGTATATCAGTGATATCTGCATCTGTGAAGATGATCCCTGATTTCCAAAATCAGGAAATCACATGGTCGAAATTGTAGATATTTATTCCTGAATCCTCAGATTCCTAGTGAAAATGGATGCATTTCAAAGGATATCATTAAAACAAGTTCCTAAACTCAACTTACAGAAGTTTAAACTAGATGCCCATGTCATTACTGAAGGCCTAATCTTGCACATATATGTAATCATATTTTTTCACCAGCAGGACCACTCTCAGCAGTAGATTTAAGCGCACACAGGGTCAAAGATTTGGCAGTGAATAAGCATCTGTCACCTAGGACATGACTCAGACTGAAACATCATACAAGGCACATGAATACATAGGTCACTAACCTGGACCATTAAAATACTGTGTAAGTGAACAGTGCAATCGCACGACTATAGGTTCTGTGCGAATTACATCCCAAGCCACAGCAATTTCTTCCTAGTTCAAGATAGAAAACAGATATCATTAGACATTGCAAAGAACTGATGCATTTTGTCAGTCTACCTTAGGGGTTGGTATAAACACCTTCCATCCATTTACCCAATCATGGGATATCTACTCCAAGTTCAAATGTGAAATTTAGGACAAACTATTGCCTGCTAATGCCCTTAAGAGCAATGTTAGACTGTTTCCAATTTTTGATTATGCTCATTTAAACTGAGCGCAGGTTTCTACACAACGCTACATCTGCAGTGCAGGCAGACACATTCCCACCTATCAAGAGATACTGCTTCGAAGATAAGAAGCAAAGATGGAAAGGACACTCAACCCGTAACACAGGGCAAAGGAAACTTTTGCTCCTTCTTAAAACTGATTAAAATAATTCAAGGTATAATCAACTTATCTTAAATTTTAGAAGAGCCCAAGAACAACTATTTTATGTGCTGTACTGACCTGAGAATATATCTGTGCAGGAGCTAATTATACCACTAAAAGCACTAATTTTTATTCTGCATCTAGAGAACAGGAAGTTACTGCACAGATGAGGTGAAGAAGTGTAGAGTTCATGACAGCACAACTGTTACAGAAGTCATGCTGCCAGTCGACAGCACCACTATCCTGTGCCTCCTTTGCCACTCAAGCCTCTCCCTAATCAGCTGCAGATGTTGAGAAGCACACAGGAGAGCTCTAGCCAAGGTCTTCTTCCCTCCAGGACCCTATGAAGTGCTTTCACCTAACTAATGTCTAGGATAGCAAAAAAAAAATGTATTTCATTTATATCAGTTAAAACATCTGCCATTCACAAAGAATGTTTGAAAGGAAATATACATGCAATAAATAAAAGCCTACAAAACATTTTAACAATGTAATTGGAAAAGGAAACCTCTCCACTGGGTGGCAATCAATAACACGACAGCCACTTATGAAGATCAAGCCTCTGAAAAAGGAAAGTCTCAGTAGTTGTCCAGAGAGTCTTATATGTAGCAGAATTAAATGTGTATTAATGTTCATTATGTAATTCTGTGATTAGATTACTTACATCAAGAAAGCTAACATCAATATGCAGATCAATATCTACATCATCAATGGCTCCATATTCCCTGAAAGGAAAGAATTACATTACATTAGAGCTCTTTAAGATACTCCTCAGCCCAAGAGTACTTATAACAGGGAAGATTTTATAAAGGATAATCTTGGCTGTAAAATCAGAATGGTTATAAAATACACATTTACATAGATTGGATCAATATTCCCAGTGGGTGACCATTTGCTGCACTGAAACTTTCATTCAGTAGATCTTTTTTTTGTTGGTGATGGTGGTTTTTTTTTTGTTTTTTGTTTTTTTTTACTAATTCCCCCAAATTCTCACTCCATTGCTGCCATGTATTTTTGTCTGATGTATTGCACAAACAAATCAAGGAAACAATAGTGGTTACATACTGTTCCTATTTATGATAAATGACAACCTTAGTTAATTTTCAAAAGCATTTTAGGTTAACAGCCAGCAAGCTAAAGAGAGGCTTGAAATAAATAACTGAAGACAAATACAAAATAGCCTAGTGGGTAGCATATTATACCTGTGGGACTGCTTCATACATTCAAGAATTTGTTTGTTAAACCATAACGATTGCCCTGTAATGCGCTCAAGGCAATAGTTACCTTATTTTATCTGTTACCTGTACTATTGCAGATTTAATTTACACTTATAGGTGTTTCATTGCCATCTGAAATCTTAAAGTGTGTCTGTTTTGCCTCTTATTTTCTGACTCATTCTGATTGCCCTCCCCCAGCGTATGTGAAGATTTCTGAGAAATAGGGCTAGAAAATATAACAAAATTTAAAAAAAAATCAAAAATTGCTTTCCTTTTAATTGAAATTATTAAGTGGACAATTTTATAAAAGTACAATCACTCTCATTTTTTCACAGATTAGTTGATACACTTCCAGTCACTAGATTTTTGCTTTACAGTGCATTTATATGCTTCTCTCAATGACTTCCATGCTTTTCTATTTAACTTGACTAAGAGTGCATAGTAGCAATTGTGCATAAATTAAGTTGATAAGGTAATGTTGAAATACAAAAATTTTTTTGTGAATACAGCTATCTTCTAACAAAGTGGCCTCTCAGACAGTGGTAGGAGCTAGTTGGCACTGGAAATGCCTTGACCTCTCATGAAGTTTTGTGGAGGGAACCTCTTCAACCAAACCTCAGTGGTTCTCTCTAGTAAGGGCAAACCTGAAGCCTCTCTAGATTAGACGTCCACACATGGTGCACAGGGGGTAAGTGAATAGGTAGCTGCCCAGGACTGTGTTACCTGGAGGTTTCCCAGCCACCCTGATGACTGCTCGAGATTCTGCTTGCCCAGAACATACAGGCACTCACTGACTTCCTACAGCTCGTTAAAGACCTGACTTTGAAACAGCAAAATACTCCACCTTCTGAATTGCCTAGCCACTATCCTACACAACAGTGATCTTGGATTTTTTTGTTGTTGTCAGTTTTCCAGAAGATCCAAAGAACAGATTGCTATAAACTCATAAGTAATACCTATGAACACAGGCTGGTGTTACTCACATGGCTGAGATTCAAAAGGCTGGGATCAAGCATAATTTTATAAATTAAACAGATACAGAATTGAACTAAACACAAAAGTATTAGTGGAAGAAAGGATACAATAAAAGTAAGTTACAACTCTGGAATTTCCATTCTCACTGAAATCCCTTTGCCCCCACTCCATTACCATCATAGAATAGGGATTTTAGATACATGATGTTTTATTTCCTCAAGCTATAAGTGAAGAAGAAATCATGCTTTCTTCCAGTACCTGAAGCTTATGATCTGCTGCCTACAATGGCTCCAAGAACGTCTTGATTTTGAAGCTAACAGAGGTCCTCTGCCCATCAGTGTATAAGTAATGTAAATAGATACTGAAGAGTTTGGATCAGTTGGTCTAGAGGTCTTTCTTATAGCTTTGTGACCAGATTTCAAAGGGCTGTGGTGAAAAACATGCAGGTATAGGAAATCCCCTTTTTATGTGTAAAGTTCACTCTCTGACTACTGAAATAGGGTCAACTCTCTAAGAAATATGCATCTTAGTGGGTGTCACTGTCAGACAGGCATGTTGCAAAGAAGTACTGTATACTGTTGGAGAGGGATGAAACTGAATGCTTAATGCTGTGTTTGTCATTTCCAAGAATTCATCAGTATTTTCAACTGCAACACAGTGCAAGAAGAATGAAAGTTTTCCACATGCCAAAAGCAGCCATAGATGTCAACTTCTATTACAGTGAGCTTGAGGAGATCACAATGCTTCCAATGAAACAGTTGATTCAACAAATTAGATGCATTAAAGTTTTTGAAAGGTTACATTCCATGTTTCAGGTTTAGGAGCCTTAGGTAGCATACTAACAAGGTATTCTCAATTTCATAGTTATCAGTTTGGCAACTAAAAATTTATCACATTCATTTCCTAAACCCATACACAACTACTTGGATTTTAATTCCCCAGGTCCTCAAAATGTAATGAATTTCCATTTAATTTCAAAAGGCATGGTACACCATAGTTGTAGACATGCTCTCTCAGACTAAAATAACAGAGATTATTGTGTAGAGGTTAATAGGAATTGTTACATGCAATATGTGTATGCCTAAGGTTATCATCTTCTCTGTATTTTGTTACTTGGCTTGTGTGACAATTTTGATATTTTATTTGTAATGCTTCTGACAGGTCTGTTACATCTTGCCTGTTATTTTTATTCAATTATTAATATTACATAGGTGGAAAAGTAAGTTTAAAAATACTTGAAGCAAATTAAGTACATCACACAGTTATGCCCTGCTGCAGAATCATGAACACATAAATTTTTGTGTAATTTCTCTTTGCAATCCACCTCTGACCAAAGTTCCACCATTTCTCTGTGTAGGACTATTCAGTTTCCCGCCTTGTTACAATTACAAAGCTTTTATAAAATCTAACCAAATTCTTGTTTGTTGCTAACAAAGTTAGTTTCTTATTGTCTCTCTCATGACAACAGAGAATGATTGATCATTCCTATTTATAAACAGCTTTTCTGAAGAAGAGCTGTTACTATGTCCTCTCCATCTGTCTTTTTTCCAGATTAGACAAGTCCAACTCCTTCAATCTTTCTCTAGGGACAACATTTACTAAATCTCTTATCATTCTTCTTGTTTACCTCCAGGGCAGAAGACAGAATGTGACAGAGAAAGAGATTAACAAAGGTTTAAAGTAATGTTGAATAGGAATTTTCAACAAAATACAACAGACTGATCAAATACTTACTGCACTACAAAAGACAACATTTTAGAACAGGCTTCCAGGGCCTGTTCTCAGCATAGGCGGTTGTATGAGTACTCAGTCACAAAATGAAAACAAATTGAGTATTACTGCTAGCTAAGAGTGCTCCTTCCTTTTGCCACAATATGCAGAAATCATCAGAGAAGAGCTGTGTTTTGACAGTGAGGGAAGGTCTACATGAAACTTAACCTCCAAAATGTTAAAGGTTCCACAATAGGAAGGGTAAATGACATACCTGAGAGATACTGCATTAGGTCCATAGATCTCTCTCACTGCTGTCAAATCAGCCTCCAGTTGTGGGTGCTTGTGAAGTTCTCCATCATAGCTAACCTACCAGAAAAAATATATATATATATAGGATTTCTTATTTATTACATTACTGGCACTTGATCTAGGATCTCCCCCTGCAAAATATGCTGCATAAAGATTTCTTAACACCATGCTCAGAAAGGACACTGTTGATAACCTGAAGCACTGAGGTGGTCTAGCTCTTCTAAGCAATGAGATTTGCAAAGCAGGTACCTCTGTATCAAAACTCCAGAGGGTCCAACTTCTGTTTGTGGAAGAGAAGCTGAAAAGAATCCATTCCTCTGTCCTATTTCATATTGGGGGTTGTTCTGGGCCTCTTGTCAATTGTGCATTTTAAAACTGGTAGGTGGATAATCAGATCTCCCTGGTTATACCATCCCAGTCTAACCACTATAGGACAAGGTTTATTCCCTCTTGCCTTGCTGTCATGCTGTCATATTTTAGACACAGAACGGCCTGGACTCAAGAAGAGACGCAAAAGACTATTCTACACAACAAGGGTCTCACCATCTAAGTTATATTTTCAATCTACTCATTTGCTGCATTTGAAACCACCAGTGCAATGACATCAGATTTTTTTAAAAAAAATTAAAGAACACTTTTCCATTTTGAGTATTTTTACCAGAGAAGGTCTAAAGAATGGTTTGGGTTGGAAGGGACCTTAAAGATCATCTAATTCCACCCCCCCCCCCCAGCTCTCCCCAGCTGCAGGGAGTGCCAACAGAGGGTGGCAGAGATACCACCTGTGTGAGGTGTGAGCAGGTGTAAGATCTGATCAGCTTGGTGGCAGAGCTCAAGGAGGAGGTGGAGAAATTAAGGACTATCAGTGAGTGTGAGCAGGAGATAGACTGGTGGAGCAAACCCTGCCTGTGAGAAAGACACTGGGGCAATACACCCCAAATAATGGTGGACCCCGTGCCTTGTCACTCTCAGGCAGAAGGAGGGGACCTAAGACATGGAGAGGAATGGAAACAGGTCCCTGCTTGGCATCACAGGCAAGTCCCCTCCATAACAACCTTGCCTCCCCAGATGCCATTACACAATAGGCTTGAGGCTCTGGAGCTTGAGGGACAGGTTGGTGAGGATGTGGGGGAAGGTCCACCCAGGAGGTTGTCTAGGGCAAGGAAATCGACTCCATGCCTCAAGACTGCCTCCACCAGGAAGGAAAGAAGGGTAATTGTCTTAGGTTCCCTTCTGAGGGGAACAGAAGGCCCCATATGTTGGCCAGACCCTACTCGTAGGGAAGTCTACTGCATCCCTGGGGCCTGGGTCAGGGACATTACCAGGAAACTTTGGCTCTCGTTGGGGTGGGCTCTCGTTGTGAAAACGTCTGTCCTCCTCCTGAACACCGACTACGTGCGTTGAGGCCCTGCTTCAAGGACGTGGTCAAGCATCGCTCATTTGTGGGAAGTAGAGAGTAATTTCTTTCCTCTGCACTTCCACATAGCCTTTACTTGTTTTGTTTTTTCCCTTCCCTCTCCCTTTTCCCCTTTCCCTTTTTTCCCTTTAGTTAAATTGTTTAATTAACAATAATATTTCCTTAATATTTTTTTTTACCTTTTAATTAAATTATCCTTATCTCAACCTGTGAGTTGTTCTTTCCTTTACTTCTTCCCCTCCTCATCTAAGGAGGGGGAGTGAGAGAGCTGTTGTGGTGTTCAGCTGCCTAGCATGGTAAAACCACCACACGCCCCTCCGATTATTAACCCTTACAGATAATTCAGGCTGGCAGTGACGAAATCACTGAGAGAAGCCTGAAGGCTATCCAAAGGGACATCAGGGGATTGGGGCGGTTAGTGGATGGAGTGGGAGCACAGGTGGTGTTTTCCTCTATCCCTTCAGTGGCAGGGAGGACATGGAAGAGGACATGGAAAGCCCAGCTGATAAATACATGGCTGAGAGGCTTGTGCCACTGCAGGAATTTGGGGAGTTTTCACCATGGGAAAGTTTACATGGCACCTGGCCTGATGGCTGCAGGTGGGTCCCACCTGTCTCAAGGGGAAAACAGATCCTAGCCCAGGAGCTGGCAGGGCTCATTGAGAGGGCTTTAAACTAGGTAGAAGGGGGATGGGGATGAAATGAGGCTCGATAGAGATGAGCCTGGGGGAGCAATGCCAGCGTTGGAGGTGAGGGCAATAGCACAACTGAAGTGCATCTACACTAATGCACGCAGCATGGGCAACAAACAGGAGGAGCTGGAAGCCGTTGTGTGGCAGGCAAACAATGACTTAGTTGCCATCGCTGAAACATGGTGGGACCGCTCCCATGAATGGAGTGCTGTAATGGATGGTTATAAGCTCTTCAGAAGGGACAGGCAACAAAGGAGGGGTGGTGGTGTGGCTCTCTTTCCTGGAAGCACAACACAGCCCTGAGAAAGCAGTCTAGGAGGTTTCT
>JAACYQ010015539.1:0-11627 GCA_011075105.1 Heteronetta atricapilla
AGCAGTGGGCACCTCCAGTGCTTTGGAAATTCACCCCTGAACAACTGAAAAATCCTAAAAAACTGGCAGAATGCTTGGAAAGAGTGTGTCATCACCCTGGCATTTCCAGAGAGAGACAAATCACTGCAACATGCCAGGGCTTGGCCTATGCTTACCAAGCTTTAATTGACACCACTATAACCCCAGGGACAGACCCTGTGGCCACTCCAATTTCTCTGTCCACTCCAAGTCCTATGGCCCCTGAGTTGGGCCCTGTGGCCACTCCAAGTCCTGTGACAGACCCTGCGACCATTCCATCTCCAGCAGCCACTCTAACCCCAGCAGCCACTCCAAGCCCTGTGATGAGCCCTGCAGTCGTTCCCACCCTTGTGATGGGATCAGCGGTTGTTCCAACCCCTCTGATGGGCCCTGCAGTCATCCCAACCCCTGTGATGGGCACTACAGACGTTCCAACCCCTGTGATGGGCCCTGTAGGAGTTCCAACCCCTGTGATGGGCTCTGAGGTCATTCCAACCCCCGTGACAGGCCCTGCAGCTGTTCCAACTCATGTGACAGGTCCCAAGGCTAGGCCAGGGAAACAGACTGTACCAGTGTCAGTTGCCCCTGTATCCAAGACGAAACAATGGATGAGAAAGTCAGGTCATTTAGAAAGCAGAGGAACTCCTTCTTAGACTGGGGAGGAAGAAGAAGATGAGGCAGGCTACTCCGAAGTGGCTGGGCCAAGTTAGGAAAGCTAATTTCCATAAGACGTGATGAGGTGAATCTGAGAGTCCTGAAGGAGCTGTCTCATTAAGTTGCTAAGCCTGGACTAAGGGACCTTCACAGGAAATACATAGAATACATTGAATAGACTCCCACAGTGACATCCCCTTTATTTTTTCATCCCTTAAACCTTACCCAGAGGCTCTCAACTTTGCCATCGCCAACTTGAAGTCCAGCCCCTGCTTCATGTACATCGCCACCCCCCACCTCGCCTACCCTGCCTGTCCCTCCTGAACAGCCTGTAACCATCTATTGTGACACACCAGACACAGGACTCATCCCACAAGGTTTTGCTTATGTTGTAGCTGTGGGACTGGGCCAAGACTTCTAGCTCATCTATTTTATTCCTCATACTGAGTGTGTTTGTGTAGAAGCACTTCAAATGCGCCTGACTGCACACAGCACCTTGTGGAGCAGACTGAAGGACCTCACTAGCACACAGTCCCTCTTATTCTAGCGCACCATCCCTTAGCTCATCACCGGCATGCCTGGTATTATCCCTTTCCCCCTTCGACTCTAGTTTAAAGCCCTATCAGCCCTGCTAACTCCTGAGCAAAAATCCTCTAAGAGAGGTGCATCCCATCTGGTGCCAGCAGGCCTGGTGTCGCGTAGACCTTCCCATGATCGAAAAACCCAAAGTTCTGCCGGTTACACCCATCCCGAAGCCACGTATTAATGTGATGAGTCTCCTTGTCAACATTGATCCCCCCTATCGGAAGGACAGAGGCAAATGCAACCTGTGCCCCTGAACCTTTAACTAGTTGCCGTAAAGCCCTGAAGTCCCTTTTGATCGCTCTCGGACTTCTCCTTGCTACCTCGTCATTACCAGCCTGAAAGACCAGTAGCAGGTAGCAGTCGGTGGGCCATACCAGGCAAGTGACTTTCTTAGCAATGGCTCTCGCCCGAGCCCCAGGGAGGCAACAGACTTCCCTGTGGGTTGGTTCCAGTCAGCATATTGGGCCCTTTGTCCCTTTCAGAACAGAATCCCCCATGGCTATAACCCTTCTTTCCTGACAGATGTTGCGATGCAAGGGATAGGTTGCCTTGCTTTAGGTACACTCTCCAACTGGGACAGGCTTTCATCTACATCGTTCTGACTGTCGTGTTCTAGACCCTCATACCTGTTATATAAGGGTAGATGGGATGCCCATCCTATCCCCGAGCAGTGGTCCCCGCCACCCTGGGCAGCCCCCCCAATATAATTGTTCAGCATGACGCCGTATGGTATGGAATACTCCTTTGGCCAGTTTGGGTCAGCTGTCCTGGGTCTGTCCCCTCCCAGCTCCTGCTGCATGCCCAGCCTGCCCGCTGGCAGGACAGAGTGAGAAACTGAAAAGTCCTTGGCTTAGTGTAAGCACTGCTCTGCAACAACTAAAACATCAGCATGGTATCAACATTATTCTCATCCTAAATCCCAAACATAGCACCCTACCAGCTACTAGGAGGAAAATTACCTCTATCCTAGCTGAAACCAGGACAGATACACCAATGTTTTTAGTTGTTTTAGAGCAGTGCTTACATAGAGCTATGGACTTTTCTACTTCTTATGCTGCCCTACCAGCAAGGAGGTATTCTTAACTAATTGTTTAACCTTGGACAAAACCTGAAACACATTCAGGAGACATAGCAGTAAGGACATACTTGTCTGAACATTCGAAGGATATTCAAAATTCTGAAGAGCTATTGTAATTATCTTGGAGCTTAAGAGGAAGATGAAGGAGTAAGGGAAGATGAAAAAGGGGCAAGTGTTCTCCCTTGTATCCCGCACAGACTGGCTCTCCGAAGAGAAAAGGTATGGAGTATATGTGTCAATAGCTTCCAAGAGGTAGTTCCTGAAGTACAAATATTACTGAGTAGTGTGATAAATGACTGAGTCCCAATTAGGATTCTAATTAAAGTTTGTAATTTATTAAGTGAATAGAGGCAAGCAAACAGCGCTGGGTGCGCTGGGAGTCTCTGCTCCACCAAGATGCACACCTATTACATCAGGTGACTGATTTTTATGCTCCTAGACTAATACATATTCATCACTATTCCTAGAAAAGGCAGGGTTATTATAATTAGTTCCCGGAATCCGAACCCTTTCCCAGTTCAGCTGGATACTCTGTGAAGTGAAAGCTTGTGAATGATTTTGGTTGTCAGGGACAGTCACTTACTTATTTTATACATAATCTAGCACAGTGTATGGAAGAAAAAAATTGAAGTGCATCTTCAGTATATGTATTTAATAATTTATATGAAGTTCTATTGGGATACTCTGAGGTTTAATAAACAATTTTTAAATAACTCTACAAAGTAAAAAAATATTTTGCTTCTGATGTTGCTGCTTTCAGAGAATTTTTGTTCTACCCGATTGGGGTAGAAAAACATCCAAGAATCAATGCAAAAAAAAACAAACAACCCTGTATTCTTCTACTTCTCTCTAGAAGTAGCCTGAAAATAAGCTACTCTGAAGATCAGTGTTGATCATAATTAGGAAATTTGCTTAATTGTTCTTACAGTAAATTGGTACTTGAATTATTAACTCTGTTTTCCTCCTACAATTCTTGTAAACATAAGTCCTTGCATATGTTTTATATTGCAGTCCTTGGGAGCATGTGCCAGGGAAGGTCATGGAACAATTCATCCCAACTTCCATCACACAGCACGTACACGAAAACCAGGTGATCAGACCCAGTCACCATGGGTTTATGAAAGGCAGGTCCTGCCTGACTAATCTGACCTCCTTATAAGATGACCCACTGAGTGGATGTGGTGGTTTTACTCAGGTGGGTGGCCAAGCTCCACCACAGCCGCTCTCTCACTCCCCCTCCTCAAAGAGGAACAGGGAGAAAATACGATGAAAGGGGCTCAAGGGTTGAGATAAGGACGAGGAGATTGCGCAGTAATTATCGTGACAGGCAAAACAGACTCAGCATAGGGAGATAGTAAGATTTATTACCTATTACTAACAAACTAGAGAAATGAGAAACAAAGGAAAGAAACCAAAAGCACCTTCCCTCCCATCCAACCTCTTCCACCACCTCCCCCCGAGCGGCACAGGGGAACGGGGGTTATGGTCAGTCTATAGCGCTTCTTCTCTGCCACTCCTTCTCAGTCACTCTCATCCCCTGTGCTGTGGGGTCCCTCCCACGGGATACAGTCCTTGTTGAACTGATCCGGTGTGGGCTTCCCACAGGCAGCAGCTCTTCAAGAACTGCTCCAGATATGGGTCCGTATCACGGGGTCCATCTCGCGGGAGCACACTGCTCCAACCTGGGTCCCCCATGGACAGCAGCTCCGGCCAGGTCAACTGCTCCTGCATGGTCGCCTCTCCATGGGCTACAGGTCTGGCCTGGAATCTGCTTCGGCAGGGGTCTTCCACAGGCCGCAGCCTCCATTGGTGCAGGTCCACCTGCTCCACCGTGGTCTCCTCCACGGGCTGCAGCATGGAACCCTGCTCCACCGTGGTACTCCATGGGCTGCAGGGGGACAGCCTGCTTCACCATGGTCCTCACCACAGGCTGCAGGGGACTTCTGCTCCGGTGCCTGGAGCACCTCTCCCCCTCCTTCTTCGCTGACCTTGGCGCCTGCAAGGCTGTTCCTCACTCCTCTCACTATCCCACCTGCTGTGTGGCGCAGAGTTTTTTTCCTGTCTTAAATATGCTCTCACAGAGGCGCAAAACAGCATCACTTATTGGTTCGACTCTGGTCATCAGTGGGGCCCTTACCAAACATGGGGCAGCTTCTAGCTTCTCACAGAAGCCACCCCTATGGCCCCCTGCTAGCAAAACCTTGCCATGTAAACCCACTACAGTAGATGAGGGAAACGTTGTGGATGTTGTTTATGTAGAGTTCAGCATGGCAATCGATACTGTTTCCCACAGCCTTCTGGAGAAACTGGATGCTCACACCTTGGACGGTTGTACTCTTTGCTGGGTAAAAAACTGGCTGGATGGCTGGGCCCAAATGTCATGGTGAATGGACTTAAATGGGGGTAGAGGCTGGTCACAGGTGGTGCTTTTCAGGCCTCAGTATTGGGATCAGTTTTGTTTAACATTTTTATCAATGATTTTGATGAGGGGATTGAGTGCACCCTCACTAAGTTTGCAGACAACGCCAAGTAGTGTGGGAGTGTTGATCTGCTTGAGGGTAGGAAGGCTCTGCTGAGGGATCTGGATAGGCTGTACCGATGGGCCGCATCCAATTGCATGACATTCAACAAAACTAAATGCCGGGTGATGCACTTGGATCATAATAGCTCTATGCAGTGGTATAGGCTTGGGGAAGAGTGGCTGGAAAATTGCCTGGCAGAAAAGGACCTGGGGGTGTTGGTCGACAGCCACCTGAACAGCCAGCCATATGTCCAGGTGGCCAAGAAGGCCAATGGCATCCTGGCTTGTATCAAAAGTAGTGTGGACAGCAGGATTAGGGAAGTGATTGTCCCTCTGTACTTGGCACTGGTGAGACACACCTTGAGTACTGTATTCAGTTCTGGGCCTCTCACTACAAGAAGGGTTTCAAATTGCTGGAATGCATTCCAGAAGAGCAACAAAGCTGGTGAAGGGACTAGAAAACAAGTGTTATGTGGCGCAGTTGAGGGAACTGGAGCTGTTTAGTCTGGAAAAGAGGAGGATGAGGGGAGACCTCATTGCCTTCTACAACTACCTGAAAGGAGGTTGCAGTGAGGAGGGTGTGGATCTCTTTTCTCTGGTGACAAGTGATAGGACACAAGTTGCACATGAGGAGGTTTAGATTGGGTGTCAGGAATAATTTTTTCATGGAAAGGGTTATTAGGCATTGGAACAGGCTGTCCAGGGAGGTGGTGGAGTCACCATACCTAGAGGTATTTAAGAGATGTGTGGACATTGTGCATATATGCATCGATTTTATTATTTTTTTATTTTAAGTATGAAATAACATCTTTAAAGTCATAAGTAGAATACTACAAAGAAAAAATAATGTCTACTGCCTTAAGTATTATCTGCTCTAGGATTAGAATCAGATAGAGGAAAGAAAATTGTCCTAATGCAAAACATTAAATGGGTGGATCATTATTAGTAATAATGTAGAGGGGGACAATGATACAATCTATGAGTATGACTAATCTATGACAGACTATGATACAGGCATGAGAGCATTTGAACTACTGTGGTAGTACCCTTCTCTGTCTCCTCCACCCTTCCTATCTTCAGTAGCAAAACTGGATCCAGCTTGAGAAATGTCAGGGTTACATAGTGAGTTGCCAACAGGTTTCAGGGTTGTTTGATGATAACAAAGGGAATGCTGAAAGCTGAGAATCTTGGGTTCTGTTCCAGGACGTGTTGAAAAGGATGTGCTCTAGTTGTCACAGACCCCTTCTTTTTTTTTTCCTTTTTTTCCTTTTTTTTTTTTTCCTTTTTTTTTTTTTTCCCTGCAGTTTGGCTCATTCAGCCTGCTCCATACTCAGAGTAGCACTTCCCATGTCATTTGAACATGCAGTGGATAATTTTGTTATTTGTGGAGATTGGAAGGCATGTTATAGAATCAGGTGGGGGACTGTGGGATGGTCTCTACTTAGTTTGTTCTCAGACCAAATTTATGAGAAATGCCATGTAAGTCACTTCATCAAAACTTTTTTTAATGGCCAAGTTTTTACTTGTGTGCTTCATGAATATATTCTCAAATCCCAAGTCTCTAAATTGCTTACTCTAAGCAGATGTTCTAGCTTCAGTTGATCTAAATGTCAGTTACCCATCATAAAATAGAAATATTACCACAGTTACAACTTGCTAGGATCTTCTAAAGGTAATTTTTGTGAAGCACTGGAGTGTTTTAGTGATGGTCATGTGTAAGAGCTAAGGAAATAATTTATTTTAATAGCAGCCTATTGCTTTGTCTGCTGTCACTAAGTGAGCCATTGTTCTTTACCCTGGATATGGCAGGAACTCTGGGAGAATCTGTGATAATGTAATTAAAGATTCTTGTGTAATATAAATATGTGGAAGGCTACTAAACTTTGTATTCCTGTTTTTAGGGTTTTAAAACCCTACAACAAAGGGTTTTAGAGTTTCTGAACCCTTAGTTCAACAGGGGGAGTGCAAAGTCCTGCACCTGTGAAGGAATAATCCCAGGCACTAGTTCATGATGGGAACCAACCAGCTGGAAAGCAGCTTTGCAGAAAAAGACCTGGGGGTGCTGGTGGACAACTTGAACATGAGCCAGCAATACATCCTTGTGGTAAAGAAGGCAAATGCTGTGCACAGGTCAAGGCAAGTGGTCCTTCCCCTATTCTGAGACCTGGTGAGGCCACACCTGGAGTCCTGTGTCCAGTTCTGGGCTCCCCAGTACAAGAGAGACAGAGACCTAATGGAGATGGTCCAATGAAGGGCCACGAAGATGCTTAAGGGACTCAAATATCTCTCCTAGGAGGAAAGGCTGTTTAGCCTAGAGAAGAGAAGAGAAGGCTCACAGGGGATCTTAACAAAGTATGTAAATACCTGAATGAAGGGTGTAAAGATGATGGAGCCAGGATCTTTTTAATGGTGCCCAGTGACAGGACAAGAGGCAATGGGCACAAACTGAAACACAGGAGGTTCTACCTGAACATCAGGAAACACTTCTTTACTGTGCAGGTGATGGAGCACTGGAACAGGTTGCCCAGAGAGGTTGTGGAGTCTCCATCCTCAGAGATATTCAAGAGCCATCTGGACATAGTCAGGTCTAGGTGTCCCTGCTTGAGCAGGGAGGTTGGACAAGATGACCCCTAGAAGTCCATTCCAACCTCAACCATTCTGTGCTTTTGTGACTCAAGTGCTCAAATGTCTTTTTAACAGGTTTTGTGAAGGTAATATTTCTTTTTAAATGTTTCTTCTGGTTTTCTCTTTTGTGTTAAGCTCTACTTAACTACTCTTATACTGAAATATGCGTTAGTGCTTTTTAGGGCTTTCAGCAGTTTTCTTAATGATTGTATGCCAAGCTAACATACCTGGTTTAGCAGAACTTTCCAGTATAAAAATATCTTTACCATTGAGTTCTTTGTGCTTCCTGTTATAAGTGCCATAAACTTTTCTTAATGTGATCTTTCATCTTTCTTTTAATGTGTTTTCAGGCCTCCTGTTCACCATCAGAGAGCAAGAAGGGATCGTCTGTCTCGACATAATTCTATTAGCCAAGATGAAAACTATCGCCATCTCTCCTATGGACAGCAGCAAGCAATAGAAGATCCCCAAACTTTTCACCCTCCAAATATATCCCATCATATGTTGCACCCAGCTACTCACCCACCACAGCAGAATTCAGTGATGGTTGATATTCATGATCAGGTAAGAGTGTGTTGAGAACATGGATGCAAATATCTTAAACTCTGTGCATGCCTCCCCAAAGAGAGCAAATCAGTGACCTGTCCTTGACAATTTAGTTGGCAATGGAGACCATAACACTTAACTCCTATTAGTCCTCCTGTAACACATCTTCTAAGTAGCATGAGTATATAGATTTGCAGCATTCAGTGAAAACTGATACATTTGTAACTTAAGAGAAAAATCTAGACTCTAATAGAAAAAAGTGAGTTAACAATCTGTCAGTGTATGGTTAGCACAGTTCTGAAGGTCTCTGCATCCCACATTTGAAATGTGACACTTGTGTGAGAAACACTCTGTGGCCAATCACATAGGCTCAGGTGAGGATCTCAGTGCAGTAGCATTTTTTTATTTTCACGATTGCAATGGTGGGCATCCCACAAGCAGGAGTGTGCCTACTAGTTACATAGCACAGTTTCCTCGACAACCAGGACCCTCCCCTGTTTCCCCATTCACTGGGCAGTCCAGGTTCACAACTTATCTGATGCTTTACAGATAATACTTGCAAAAACATTTTATTCCCACACTTCTGCTTCTGAAGTTAATTAAGTTGACAATATAGTATGGTAATGTGTTTTCCTTCATTGCATATGGAGTACCTTCCTTAGCTTAAAGTGTAGCTTTATGTAGTTGTCATGTAAAAGGGGACTTATCAGTGTCCTGGTTTGAGCTAGTATAGAGGTAATTTTCCTCCTAGTAGCTGGTATGGTGCTGTGTTTGGGATTTAGGATGAGACTAATGTTGATACCATGCTGATGTTTTAGTTGTTGCAGAGCAGTGCTTACACTAAGCCAAGGACTTTTCAGTTTCTCGCTCTGTACTGCCAGCGGGCAGGCTAGGGGTGCAGCAAGAGCTGGGAGGGGACAGAGCCAGGACAGCTGACCCAAACTGGCCAAAGGGGTATTCCATACCAGACGGTGTCATGCTGAACAATTATATGGGGGGGCTGCCCAGGGTGGTGGGGACCACTGCTCGGGGATGGGATGGGCATCGGTCAGTGGGTAGTGAGTAATTGCATTGTGCATCATTTGATTTGTACATATTATTATTATTACTATTATAATTATTGTTTCTCTTTCTTTTCTGTCCTATTAAACTGTCTTTATCTCAACCCACCAGCTTTAACTTTTTTTTCCTGATTCTCTTCCAGCACTCTACTCCAGAGGAAGGGTGAGCAAACAGCTGTGTTGGGATTAGCTGCCTGACAGGTTAAACCACAGTAGACTTTTTGGCACCCAAAATGAGTCATGAAGGGTTGAGATAACAACAGATCTGACCAGAGTGTGTTAAAACAAAACTGTTGTAATCATTAGATCAGTTTAGTAGTTGCTAATCACAACGTTGATTCTTTTGATAGCAGGTCTGCTGTGCCTGTTTTTTGAATCGAGTTATATAGCACATTACTTACTGTATGTTTCCCCCATTGTGCTTTTTATCATTTCTGGGGTCTGGTGAGACAGGGAACAAAGATGTTGATTCCATAGGTCTTTGCCAGAACAATGGTATGTCAACGACCCCAAAGATAAGGGGGTGAAAGACTGTATGCATAGATAAGGGAAGCAGGAAGAACTGGCTTGACTACTGGAGTCTGTCAAAGAAAGGAAGGGTCAGGAATTTAGAAGACTCCTGGCCTTCGTCAAAAGACCACCAGAATACGCCAGGTGACCACCCAAGGACTCCAGTACACATGCGAATAGGGACAAAACCTATGTTAATGATTCTTCGGAGACTTGATGAATATACAAGAGACTTATCACAGAATCACAGAATCACAGAATTTCCAGGTTGGAAGAGACCTCAAGGTCATCGAGTCCAACCTCCAACCTAACGCTAACAGCCCACCACTAAACCATATCCCTAAGCTCTACATCTAAGCGTCTTTTGAAGACTTCCAGGGATGGTGACTCCACCACTTCCCTGGGCAGCCTGTTCCAGTGCCTCACAACCCTTTCAGTGAAGAAGTTCTTCCTAACATCTAACCTAAAACTCCCCTGGCTCAACTTAAACCCATTCCCCCTCGTCCTGTCACCAGGCACGTGGGAGAACAGGCCAACCCCCACCTCGCTACAGCCTCCCTTGAGGTACCTAAAAAGAGCGATAAGGTCACCCCTGAGCCTCCTCTTCTCCAGGCTGAACAAGCCCAGCTCCCTCAGCCGCTCCTCATAGGACTTGTTCTCCAGGCCCCTCACAAGCTTCGTCGCCCTTCTCTGCACCCGCTCAAGCACGTCGATGTCCTTCTTGTAGCGAGGGGCCCAAAACTGAACACAGTACTCGAGGTGCGGCCTCACCAGAGCTGAGTACAGGGGGACGATCACCTCCCTAGCCCTGCTGGTCACGCTGTTCCTGATACAAGCCAGGATGCCGTTGGCCTTCTTGGCCACCTGAGCACACTGCTGGCTCATATTCAGCCGACTATCCACCAGCACTCCCAGGTCCTTCTCTGCCTGGCAGCTTTCCAACCATTCCTCTCCCAGCCTGTAGCTCTGCTTGGGGTTATTGCGCCCCAGGTGCAGGACCCGACACTTGGCCTTGTTAAACTTCATGCAGTTGACCTCAGCCCATCGGTGCAGCCTATCCAGATCCTCCTGCAGAGCCTTCCTACCCTCAAGCAGATCGACACACGCACCTAACTTGGTGTCATCTGCGAACTTACTGAGGGTGCACTCGATGCCCTCGTCCAGATCATCGATGAAGATATTAAAGAGGACCGGCCCCAGCACCGAGCCCTGGGGGACGCCACTAGTGACTGGCCTCCAACTGGACTTGGCTCCATTCACCACGACTCTTTGGGCCCGGCTATCCAGCCAGTTTCTAACCCAACGAAGCGTGCGCCAGTCCAAGCCAAGAGCAGCCAGTTTCTTGAGGAGAATGCTGTGGGAGACGGTGTCAAAAGCCTTGCTGAAGTCAAGGTAGACCACATCCACAGCCTTTCCCTCATCCACCCAGCGCGTCACTCTGTCATAGAAGGAGATCAGGTTCGTCAGGCATGACCTGCCTTTCATAAACCCATGCTGACTGGGCCTGATCGCCTGCTTCCCCTGCAAGTGCTGCATGATGACTCTCAGGAGGATCTGCTCCATGAGCTTTCCTGGCACTGAGGTCAAACTGACAGGCCTGTAGTTTCCCGGGTCTGCCCTCCGGCCCTTCTTGTAGATGGGCGTCACGTTTGCTAGCCGCCAGTCAGCTGGGACCTCCCCCGATAGCCAGGACTGCTGATAAATGATGGACAGTGGCTTGGCCAGCTCCTCTGCCAGTTCCCTCAGTACCCTTGGGTGGATCCCATCCGGCCCCATCGACTTGTGCAAATCTAAGTGCCGTAGCAGGTCACCAACCAGTTCTTCATGGATAATGAGGGCCACATCCTGCTCCCCATCCCCTTCCACCAGCTCAGGGTACTGAGTATCCAGAGAACATCCGGTATTGCCGCTAAAGACTGAGGCAAAGAAGGCATTGAGCACCTCCGCCTTTTCCTCATCTCTTGTAACTAAGTTTCCCCCCACATCCAGTAAAGGATGGAGATTCTCCTTAGTCCTCCTTTTTGTGTTG
>JAACYQ010015552.1:0-13186 GCA_011075105.1 Heteronetta atricapilla
CCATCTTCATCGTCCTGCACCCCTGATGGCCCAGCCTCGTCTTCTCTTCGTTCTAAACGACCTGAGCCTCTATACCATTTTTTCACCTTATCTACAGGGGCAACTTGTAGTGCTACAGCTCGTTTCTCTGACTCAGCCACAGAGTCTGCCACAGGGGTTGGAATACAGTCTGCAGGGCCAACTTGCACTGCAACAGTTAGTTTCTCTGGCCTAGCCACAGGAGCTGGAGCGGCTGCAGGGGCTGGAGCTGGAGCGGCTGCAGGGGCTGGAGCAGCTGCGGGAGCAGGGGCTGGAGCGGCTGCAGGAGCACGAGCTGGAGTGGCTGCAGGGTCTGGAGCGGCTGGAGGAGCAGGGGCTGGAGCGGCTGGAGGAGCAGGGGCTGGAGCGGCTACAGGAGCAGGGGCTGGAGCGGCTGCAGGAGCACGGACTGAAGCGGCTGCAGGAGCTGGAGCGTCTGCAGGAGCAGGAGCTCTAGCAGAGATCTGCCTCAGGGCAGACCTCTGGATGAGATGCCTAAGTAGTTGTTTAACCTTAAATAAAACCTGAAGCGCATTCAAGAGACATAACAACAACAACACGCTGGTCTGCGTATCCCAAGGATATTCAACATCTTGGAGAGTTATCGTAACTAGCTCAGGGGATAAGAGGGTGCTGAAAGAGTGAGGGAGAGTGAACAAGTAGGGAAAAATATATTCCCCTGTCCCCTCCACAGACTGGCTCCCTGATGAAAAAAGGCACTTGGTGTAAATGTTAATGTTTTCCGAGATATAGTTTCCAAAGTACAGAGTCGACGACAGTGTTGAGTACAAATACCAAGTTAAAGTCATGGCCAGATACTTCATCGTCTCGTAAGCTATTATTACACCGCACAGTACCATTATGGTCTTAAACCAGGGCCCGGAAAAGTAAAACAGCACAACAGGGATCACATACAGAAAGTAACGTGCTATAAAATTCAGTCTGGAATACAGCCACAGCAGACCTGAGATTAAAGCAATCAACATTCTGATTAGCAACGATTAAGCAGCTCTAATACTTGTACCAATTTTAGTTTAACATACTCTGGTCAGATCTGTTGTTATCTCAACCCTTCGTGCCCCACGTTGGGCACCAAAAGGACTGTTGTGGTTTAACCTGGCCAGCAGCTAAACACCACACAGCCGTTTGCTCACCCTCCCCCCTCCCTCTCTGGGATGGGGGAGAGAAACGGGAAAGTGAAGCCTGTGGGTTGAGATAAAGACAGTTTATTAAGATAGAAAATAATAATAATAATAATATGTACAAACAAGTGATGCACAATGCAATTGCTCACCACCCGCTGACCGATGCCCAGCCCAACCCCGAGAGCCGGCCCCCCACCCTGGCTAGCCACCCCTATATATTGTTCAGCATTACGTCAGATGGTATGGAATACCCCTTTGGCCAGTTTGGGTCAGCTGTCCTGGGGCTGTCCCCTCCCAGCTCTTGCTGTCCCCCCAGCCGGCCCGCTGGCAGGACAGAGTGAGGAGCTGAAAAGTCCTTGGCTTAGTGTAAGCACTGCTCTGCAGCAATTAAAACATCAGCATGTTACCAAAACTCTTCTCATCCTAATCCAAAACATAGCACTCTACCAGCTCCTAGGAGGAAAAATAACTCTGTCCTAACTGAAACCAGGACACCTTTATAAACAGTCTTCCTTATCTCTGAGCCCTAGCTCACAGTCCGAACAATAGGGTTAGATTTATCTGGTTCTTGGAGCCCCAGGGGCTCGTCTGGTTCTTGGGGCCCCAGGGGCTCATCTGGAGGCCTAAGCGCAGCATAGGCCCAGTACATCGCAAATGTAGCACATATTAAGCAATGAGTGTTGTCTATATATTTATTCTTAATCAGTCACTCTCTGATTTCTAATCCCATGTTTCAGAAGGAGATCAGGTTCGTCAAGCAGGACCTGTCTTTCATAAACCCATGATGACTGGGCCTGATCGCCTGGTTGCCCTGCAAGTGCTGCGTGATGACTCTCAAGATAATCTGCTCCATGAGCTTCCCTGGCACTGAGGTCAAACTGACAGGCCTGTAGTTTCCCGGGTCAGTCCTCCGGCCCTTCTTGTAGATGGGTGTCACGTTTGCTAGCCATTAGTATTCCTAGAGATACTAATGAAATTTCAACATGGAATGAAACCTCTACAGCACCATATTCTTTGAAAACTTTTTTCAGCTGCTAGGATTTACTGAGTTTCTTGTGTTCACTGCTGAGGTCTGTGGCTGGCTTTTCAGGGGATCCACCCACATCCTTGGCCGAGCTGCCAGCGGCAGCGCCCGCAGAGGGGGTGGAGTGCTGAGGGGGGGCCGGCCCGGGCGACCGGGGAGGGGGGAGCCGAGGGCCGGGCAGGGCGAGCGGCCGGCGGAGCTGCGCCGCCTGCACCGCCGGGCTGCACCGTGCGCTCAACTCGCGGGGGGTAGGAGGAGCCGAGGCGGAGGTCGGCACGCCTCTCCTCCTTCGCCTGTGGGCAGTGCAGGACATCCCCCCTGGGCGTCCTGGGGTGTTGTTTCCGCAATCGGCTCAGATCTCTGCTTTGGCCTGGCCCCGTCAACTTCTGCTTTTTCTGCGCTCGATGGTGGGTCCGGTGGGACTCGCATCCAGAGTGTTCCTTTCTAATTCTTCGATTACAGCTGATATGTTTACAATAGCTTTTTCTAATTCACTCACCCCTAACCAAGGGATAAACCATTTCGTGAAACTGTGAAATGCCCTGTTCCTTTTCACTAGAGGACTAACTGGAGTCCTCTTAATTCTGTGCATATAGGTCCCAAGGGGGCTTTGGCTTTTTATGTCTTCAATAACAGTTACATTTGGAATAATTGCCCCCCGGGTGCAAGCTCCCTTCCATCCTAGGGGCAACACCTTCCTGGCTTTATTACCACATAGCCAGTACAATCCCTTGCCGTTCGGGACTGGCCATCTGATTACAGAATGATTCCTGTGTTGTGTCTGGTGTGCATTACATATATTAGCATTCACATAATTACCATATTTGGTACAGTATAGATAATTCCAGACCTCACGGGTAACATTTCCACACCCAGGCTCAGTATTATTGCCCCCCTGAATTTCCATCAGTTTGAATTATGATATACATACTAATATAAAAAAGAGAATGCCCTGGGAACACTCTAATTCTATGTAGTCCAACTCTTTTCCACAATTACACATGGTATTCATTATTTTTTTCCTAAGGAGAAGTTAAAGGTTAGTTTACAACTATCATTCACACCTCCATTTCTCAGCCGTTCTTAGTGTCGTCTCAGTAGTCAGGAGTACCTGGAATTATCCATCCCACTCAGGTTGTAGCTTCAATCCCATCCTTCTTCATATCAGAACACAATCTCCTGCTTGGAATGGATGGATTGGGGCTTCCAAGGGTGGGGTCTGAGCTAACAATCCACGGGTCCTGAGAGATGACAAAGAGGACGACAGCCCAAGTATATAGTTCTTAAGAAAAGCATCTTTTGTCTCAATTTGAGGTAATTCATTCCCTTTGTCCAGGTACGGCAATCCAAATAATATTTCATATGGTGAAATTCCCACATCTTTTCTTGGTGCGGTTTGAATTTGGAGAAGTGCCAAAGGTAAGCATTTTGTTCAGGGGAGCTGAGTTTAAAGAACTAACTTAGTCAATTGCTGCTTATTGTCTGATCTGCTCCACCCTTCCAAAAGAGGAAGGATGCCAAGGAGTGTGAAATTTCCACTTAATTCCTAGAGTCCACATTAGCCCTTGCAATATTTCTGACATAAAGTGACTTCCTTGATCAGAGTCAATATTCCCGATGATTCCATGCCTGGGAATTATTTTTTCTAGGATTACTTTAGCTACTGTGTTCACAGTAGCAGATACTGAAGGGAAAGCTTCCACCCACCCTGACAAATGATCTACCAAGACTAATAAGTATTTAAATCTACATATTCTAGGGAGTTCTGTAAAATCTACCTGTACATTTTGGAAACGTTGAATTCCTGGTTCTCGCCCCCCTTTGGGCTGACTGCAGATAATTTTCCTATTTACCTTTTGACATACTACACAACTCCTTCTTGTTCAGCCAGAGTATATATATTCCTACACATACGTGTTTGCGTAGCACAGTGTCACACATTGCTTGAGTTCCCCAGTGACCCTCTTGATGTAAAACAGTTAATATTTGCCTCATTAGTACTTTATTCATTATTTCTCTCCCATCAGGGAGTATCCAGTTTCCTTTAAACTCCATGGCTCCTAATTCCTTAAAAAAACCTCTTTCTATTTTTCACTAAATATCTGCTTTTCAGGTGGGGAGGGTACTCTCAGACAGTAGATACCCTAAATACTTGACTTCTCTTTCCACATATTGCAATTTATTTTTTGATACTCTCAATCCCTGTTTTCCCAGAAAGTTTATTATCTTGTTAGTAGCTTCCTTCACAGCTGTTTTCTCCTGTCCTGACAATAAAAGATCATCCACATATTGTAACAGTAACACCTCCTTTGGAGGTTGGAATTGCTCCAAAATCTGTTCTGGGTACATATAATAATTGCCCAGTGATCATTCTATCCCTAGTCTCAGCTTGGTGTCCTCAAAAAGTAGCACTGTTATCCCAGCCCCTTCTATCCCCATCACCTTTAGGGTTTCATTAGTTAATTTAAGGCCTGATACTTTACAGGCCAGGAATGACCTAGCTGCCTCAGTGTATTGGGTTTACATGGCAAAGTTCTGCTGGCGGAGGGGACTGCAGCGGTGGCCTCTGTGGGAAGAATCCAGCAGCTTCCCCATGTTAGAGAAGGACCAGTTTCAGCTGGCTCCAAAGGGGCCCACTGCTGCCTAGAGCCAAGCCATGAGCAATGCAGTTTGTGCCTCTGTGAGAGCACACCCAAGAAAAGGAAAACAAACAAACAAACAAAAAACCCTGCTGCACAACAGCGAGGAGTGAGATACAGCCTTGCAGACACAAGGTCAGTTAAAAAAGAGGGGGAGTGCTGCTCCAGGTTCCAGAGCCGAAGCCCCTCCGGGACCCAGAGAGAGGCCCATGGTGGAGCCTCATAATCCCCACTGCTATGCCACTGTCATGCCTGCACAATCTCTTTTGAATAGGCAATGTTAGTGGAATTTTCCACTGCAAAATTCTACTGCAAAATCACAACTTCGTTTCTCACACATGGTGGTCCACTTGCCTGGTTGACATACAACATCTTCCTTGAAGGGATGCCTTTTTTCATGCCTGGAGTCTTTTTTCAGGGGCTGAGGGAGGGATTCCAGCTGGGATTCCCTCTGAGGGGATTCCCTCTGCAGGAATCCCATTTGCTTGGCTTCCCTGCCTTCTCATTCCATGATACTGGCCTCCTTATCCCAGCATCAGAGCAGCCAGGTGACAATGTGCTTGCCTGGATATAGTGGTTTTACCGTGCTAGGCAGCTGAACTCCACCACAACCGCTCTCTCACTCCCTCTCCTTAGAAGAGGAGGGGAAGAAGTAAAGTAAAGAACAACTCATGGGTTGAGACAAGGATAATTTAATTAAAGGAAAAAAATAATTATTAAGGAAAGATTATTATTAATTAAACAATTTAACTAAAGGGGAAAAAGGGAAAGGGGAAAAGGGAGGGGGAAAAGGGAAGAAAAACAAAACAAGTAAAGGCTGTGTGGAAGTGCAGAGGAAAGAAATTACTCTCTACTTCCCACAAGTGAGTGATGCTTGACCACATCCTTGAAGCAGGGCCTCAACGCACGTAGCTGCTGTTCGGGAGGACAGACGTTTTCACAACGAGAGCCCACCCCTCCCCTCTTCTTCCTTTTTCCACCTTTTATTGCTGAGTGTGACATCATATGTTATGGAATATCCCTTTGGTTGGTTTAGGTCAGCTGCCCTGGTGATGTTTCTCTCTCACTTTTTTTGCCCACCTCCTTGGAGGGTTAGAGAGAGTCCTGATGCTGTGCCAGCACTTCTCAGCAGCAGACACAACACTGGTGTGATACCACTGCCGTTCTAGCTACAAGTGCAGAGCATAGCACTGTATGGGCTGCTGCAGGGAAAGTTAACCTCCCAGCCAGACCCAGTACACCAGACCACTGCAGAAATCTTTTTGCATATCTCACAGCTCATCCAGGGACAGAGATCGGGTAATTACTGCCTTGTTTATGAGTTCTGCCTCTTCCCCCTTCTCTTATGATGGTCCTGCCTTGTCCACATCTTCCTCCTTCCCCTTCTTAGTAGGAGTTTCTTCCTTTACTAAGCAAGCTGACTTTCACATCCATTGTTTCTTCTCATGTATAGGGGCAACTGATACTGGCACTGGTTCGTTCTCTGGTTCAACTGCAGTGCCTGTCACTGGGGTTGGAGTAGCCATTCAGCCTGTCAGGGGTAGTGAAGTAGACACATTGTTGCAGGGATTGGAGTGGCTGCAGGGCCTGTCACAGGGGTTGGATTAGCCATGGGATCTGGGGGTTGGAGTAGTAGCAGGGGCCTGTCACAGGGGTTGGAGTAGCCATGTTGTTTGTTGCAGAGTTTTGAGTGGCTGCAGGGCCTGTCACAGGGTTTGGAGCAGCAGCAGGGCCCATTGTGGGAGTTGGATTAGTGTTGATTGTGGGTTGGTAAGCATAGGCCAAGCCCCAGCGTGTTGCAGTGATTTGTGTCTTTGGAATTGCCAGGGTGATTACACCTTTTTCAAGCATTCTGCCAGTTTTTTAGGATTCTGCACTTGTACAGGGATAAAGTTTGAAAGTATTGGAGGTGCCCACTGCTCTAGATACCTGCCACACTCCCTGCCCCTCATAACTATCCTGCCTCAGGACAGATATCTGGATGGTATTCTTAAATAGTTATTTAATCTTAGAAATAAATAAATAAATAAATAGAATCAGGAGACATAAAAATAAGAACATGCTGGTTTGAACATCCCAAGGATATTTAAAGTTTTAAAGAGCTATTGTAACCAGTCTGGAGGAGAAGGGGAAGGGGAAGGAGAAAGGGGGGGGGGGGGGGAGAAGTGGGGAAGGAGAATGTCTCCCCCATAGATTAGGTCCCTGAGGAGAAAAGGTAAATGGTGTAATTATTAATAGTCTCTGAGAGATGGTTCCCGAAGTATGGAGATGACGGCAATGCTGAGTACAAATACCAGATTAGTCTCATGACTAGTAATTTTATCATATCATAAGCCAGTGTTACACAGTACAGCTAAATGATAATCTTAAACCAGCCCCCAGAAATGATAAACAGTGCAACAGGGAGCATAGGCAGCAAGTAAGGTGTTATATAGCATTACTCTGAGAACAAGCACAACAACTCTGAGAACAAAAATATCAACACCGTAACCAGCAACTATGAAACTGATATAATGCTTATAAGATTTTTTTAACAGTGTCTCATGAGATCTGTCATTACCTCAACCCTTCAGACCCCACTTTCTGCACCAAAAGGACTGTTGTGTGGTTCATCTGGCAGGCTACTAATCATCACTCAGGTGTTTGTTCACTGCCTCCACCCACCCCTAGTGGGATGGGGGAGACAATTGAAAAGAAAAAAGGATAAAAGCCATGGGTTGAGATAAAAACAGTTTAATGGGACAGAAAAGGAAGGGAAAGAAATAATAATAATTATGATAAAGGAATATTCAAAACAAGTGATGCACAATGCATTTGCTCACTACCCACTGACCAATGCCCGGCCAGACCCTGAACAGTGTCCAGCCCCCCTAGTTTTATTGTTCAGCATGATGTTATATGGTATGGAATATCCCTTTGGCCACTTTGGGCCAGCTGTCCTGGTTGTGTACCAGCTTATTGTGCACCCCCAGCCTCCCTGCTGGTAGGGTGGTTTGAAAAGCTGAAAAGTCCTTGACTCTGTTTAAGCACTGCTCAGCAATGCCTAAAACATCACTGTGTAACATTATTCAAAATAAATCCAGAACACTGCACCATACCAGCTGATAGGAAGAAAAATAACTCTATCCCAGCCAAAACCAGGACAATACTTTTTCATTTTTCTTGTTTAGTAGTCTCTGGAGCAGATTTTGGGCCTTCAAATGACTCCATTTGTTAAGTGCCAAATGATCATAAAAGCCAACTTTGGTTTACAATCAATGTGTGAAGAACTGGCTCCCAAAACATTAATCATTTGTGTTTTCTGGAAAGTATAACCTGTTTTGGAAACCAGAATTCAGTTTATCTCCCTGTTTGCACTAGCAGCCAACTTGGAGACTACACCATGCCACAGACATGCACTGGAAAACTTGACATTCTCTCAAAGCTATTTTTTTGTGTTAAAAAGTGTGTTTAAGTGTGTAAAAAAGCAAATGTTTCAAAGCAGTGTTTCCCAGGTATGTTTTGATCACTATGAAATTTATTCTTTCTCTGATAGTGATAACCTCTTCCGATCTGCACAAACATGGAGTGATATGGGTAGTTCCCAATACAGATCATGTGTGTACAAGATTTTTCTTTGTGTGAGTACAAAGCTTCTTTTAACATTCAACTTCTCTCTTTTCTAGGCCATTTTCCTCATGTTCCCATCAACAATTGTAAATGAATTGGATAAAAGATATTTATGATAACTGTTTCTAATTCTTTAAAGAATCACTTCGGTTTTTATTTATCTCTGTACTTGGTTTTGTTAGGGAATGTATGGCTGCATGAGTGACGAAGATTTAGGAGACTTTTTTTATAAAAGAAAAAAATGGAACAAATGGAGAGTTACTGATTTTTCCCACTCTATTGCATTATTTCATGTTGCAATAAGTCTGTCCATCTATTGCAAAATATCTCTTCTGTTTGGGTGTATGTTTTAAAGCTAATCAGTTCATTAATGAGAAAAGGCTTTCTGTCTGTGATGTGAGTATTTCCCCTCTCATCTATGACTAGTAATTATACATTGACATAGATTTCAGCCCTGCAAACCCAAACCAGTGGAGAAGCATGCAGACTTCAGATTCACCAGCACTGGGGGCTTGCAGTGATCAGGATTGCTTTATTCATGCAAAACCTTAATGAAGATCGGTTCTTGTAAAGAGAAAACCCTGGAAGCTGTCATGGTGTTACCACTAAGTGGAGGCCTGCTTGTGACAGGAATTTGAGTACTGCAGGTGTTGCAGTGCCTTGTGCATGCTTTGGTACCAGCCTCGTGCAGGGTGGTCCAGGAACAGAAACAGCCCTTTTCACAGAAACAGCCCTTTCCTTTATGCATTCAGCAAGAGGGGAGTTGCTAATGTGCCTCAGTGGGCCCAGTGCTGGCAGTACTGCAGAAGTCCCTTTTGGGTCCCAGCGGGTTGTTCAACCTCAGGGTTTCAATGACAGTGGAAATCCTTCCACCCTTCACTCTCTAGAGTTTAGGATCTGCATATAACAGTGAAATGCAGCAGAGCATTTTAATAGTAAGCATGTCAACACATAAAATAAACGCTCTTGATTACTGAATGAAACAGAGTTTTGGATGGTTTTAGGTAGATTCATAAAACACTAATTTGATTTTATTTTCTGTACTTTTTTTTTTAGTTATGAAGATGGTCAAGTGGGTGATACAAGTATAAATACACAGGAACCAAACATTCATAAAGAGATTCTTCGAGTCATTGGCAATCAAACTGCTACTGGTTAAAAGGACCACTCTTATTTAATTTATGTGATTTGGAATCCTTCCTCAGTCTCAAAGCTGGATTTTGAACTGAAGAAGATGCAAAAACTAATTTATTATTATTATATTCTAAGCAAATTAACCCTTTGAATACTTACTGCTTTCTTACTTAGTATTTCTTATCTCATCAAAATAACTGAGATGGTATGAATTAGCAACTGTAGAGGTGCAGTCTGTTAATATACTATAATTAATAATAATTAAACAGGCATTTGGGTTGCTTACAATAAACAGACTAAAAAAGAACTTCTGGGCTGATACTGTTATGTTAAACTCTTCTGGAGGTTTTAGTACTGTATACTGGTATTTTAAATTTAAAATGACTGAATTAGAAGCAAGAGAGAAGATTTTATAGCAGAGAACCTGTATTATATAGGATACTTTGTAATATGTAAAATATTATCATATTTAAATACAATGAAAGGTTGCCTGGAACACGTCAAATTAAATAGATTGGTTATCTGCAGCTATATTTGATTCATTTTATTTTACAGAGGTGCAGCCAGGATTTAGAGTTAAAGGTTACAATGACTACATTTTTGGCATAATGAGTGAAACAAAGAAAAATAATGACTGTGATGGTGTATGTTTAGTTTTCTTTATCCTCTCTGGAAACACTGTCTTATCCATTAAGCAGCTCAATTATTTTATTTTATTTTTTGATTAAACAAGCTTAGCAAACACCTGGAAATCCATAAGCGGTTAAATTTTTACAGATTTGTTTTTTATATATTAGATTTTACAGTTTCTACAGATCAACAAGGTTCTTTACTGTTTTCATCTTAATACCAGTGAGACTGCTATGTGTTTAAATTTAGCCACATAGGCAAAAGTACCTGCTAAATTAGGACTTGAACATGAAAGGGTTGATTGTTGGTAAATCAGAAAATACAAACAATTGCAAAAATGCAAAATTTTACTGAATTGGTGAAATATTTTTATTAGTTTATTCCTAAGGGAAAAAAATGTTCAAATCTCTGTCCTTTTAAGCTAAAAACTGGTTTTTTTTTTTGTTTTGTTTTTTTTTTTTTTGTTTTTTTTTGTTTTTTTCCAAGTGAGCATGATGGCAGCACATGTAGGGGCCTGTTGTGGCTTAACCTGGCCGGCACCACACAGACATTTGCTCACACTCTCCCCTCCCTCTCTGGGATGGGGGAAAGAAACAGGAAAATGAAATCTGTGGTCTGAGATAAAGACAGTTTATAAGGACAGAAAAAAAAAATGATAATAGTACTACTACTAAAAATGTGTACAAAACAAGTGATGAACAATGCAATTGCTCACCACCTGCTGACTGATGCCCAGCCTATCCCTGAGCAGCCACCCCCCCCAACACCCCAGTTGAGATAGACAGTTTATTAAGACAGAAATAATAATAATAATGATAATAGTACTACTACTAATAAAGTACTACTACTAATAATAATGTGTATGAAACAAGTGATGCACAACGCAATTGCTCACCAATTATAATCACCAGTGATAGGACCCGCAGGAACGGTGTTAACCTGAGGCAGGGGAGCTTGAGGCTGGACATCAGGAAGAGGTTCTTCACTGAGAGAGCGGTCGCACACTGGAATAGGCACGCCAGTGAAGTAGTCACTGCATCAAGTCTGTCTGAATTTAAGAAGCGATTGGACTATGCACTTACTCACAAGGTCTAAAATTTTGGGTAGACCTTTGCGGTGCCAAGAGTGGGACTTGATGATGCTTATGGGTCCCTTCCGACATGGGTAATTCTATGATTCTGTGATTCTACGACCACCCGCTGACCGATGCCCAGCCTATCCCTGAGCAGCCAGTCCCCCCACCCCGACCAGCCACCCTTATATTTTTTTTAGCATGACGTCAGATGATATGGAATAACCACTTTGGCCAGTTTGGGTCAGCTGTCCTGGGTCTGTCCCCTCCCAGCTCTTGCTGCCCCCTAGCCTGCCCGCTGGCAGGACCGAGCGAGGAGCTGAAAAGTCCTTGGCTTAGTGTAAGCACTGCTCTGCAACAATTAAAGCATCAGCATGTTATCAGCACTTTTCCCATCCTAATCCAAAACATAGCACCCTAACAGCTACTGGAGGAAAATTAACTCTGTCCTAACTGAAACCAGGAAAATCAGTATCTGCGTGGCTGTTACTGTCATACCATTAGTAGGAATAGCAATCATGGTAGTGATGGCATACAGTATTATATAATAATTAACATAATATAATTCAACTCATGGGCTATTCTCACCCAGGATTAAAGCCCCTTGAGGTACACACCAGACCTCCCCATTCTTTTGCATTATCCACCAAGTGCATCCAGGTCCCTGAGCAAAAGCAATCCCACGAATGGGTTTGCCTTTGTCTGAGGCAGGAGTACCCAGAATCACAGAATCACAGAATAGTCTAGGTTAGAAGAGACCTCTAAGATCACTGAGTCCAACCTCTGACCTAATGCTAACAAGTCCTCCACTAAACCATATCCCTAAGCTCTACATCTAAACGTCTTTTAAAGACCTCCAGGGATGGTGACTCCACCACTTCCCTGGGCAGCCTGTTCCAGTGCCTAACAACCCTTCCCGTAAAGAAGTATTTCCTAATATCCAACCTAAACCTCCCCTGGCACAACTTTAGCCCATTCCCCCTCGTCTTGTCACCAGGCACGTGGGAGAATACACCAACCCCCCCCTCACTACAGCCTCCTTTAAGGTACCTGTAGACAGAGATAAGGTCGCCCCTGAGCCTCCTCTTCTCCAGGCTGAACAAGCCCAGCTCCCTCAGCCGCTCCTCGTAGGACTTTTTCTCCAGACCCTTCACCAGCTTCGTAGCCCTTCTCTGGACTCACTCAAGCACCTCCATGTCCTTCTTGTAGTGAGGGGCCCAAACCTGAACACAGTACTCGACGTGCGGCCTCACCAGAGCTGAGTACAGGGGGACAATCACTTCCCTGGACATGCTGGCCATGCTGTTTCTTATACAAGCCAGGATGCTGTTGGCCTTCTTGGCCGCCTGAGCACACTGCTGGCTCATATTCAGCCAACTATCAACCAATACCCCCAGGTCCTTCTCTGCATGGCAGCTTTCCAACCACTCCTCTCCCAGCCTGTAGCTCTGCTTGGGGTTGTTGTGCCCCAGGTGTAGGACCTGGCACTTGGCCTTGTTGAACTTCATACAGTTGGCCTCAGCCCATCGGTACAGCCTATCCAGATCCTCCTGCAGAGCCTTCCTACCCTCAAGCAGATCGGGGGTACCCCAGACTGTCTTTCCCAGCATGTTTCTTACGTGCATTACAGGAACATTATCCCCCTCTACAGTACGTAACAGGTTTGATTGGGCAGGTCCTGCTCGGTTGGCAGATCCCCTAGTATTGACTAACCAGGTGGCCTTTGCCAAATGCATATCCCAATTTTTGAATGTCCCAGCACCCATTGCTTTCAGTGTAGTCTTTAACAGTCCACTGTATTGCTCAGCTTTCCCGGAGGCTGGTGCGTGACAAGGGATGTGATACACCCACTCAATACCATGTTCTTTGGCTCAAGTGTCTATAAGGTTGTTTTGGAAATGAGTCCCATTGTCTG
>JAACYQ010015571.1:0-10679 GCA_011075105.1 Heteronetta atricapilla
TTCCCTTACTAAAGGAGCTGACTTCCACTTACATTGTTTTATCTTGACTATGGGGGTGACTGATACCATAGATGGTTGGCCTTCTGGTTTAGCCACTGTGTCTGTTATCTGTTTGTTGGATTCAGAGACCTCCTCCTCCCCTTGAGGGTGCTGGATAGCGTTAACTACCCTTTGATAGGCTCAGGCCAGGCCCCAGCATAGTGCAGCAAGCTTTAGTTCTCCAGCATTGCTGGGTCAGGGCATATGTCTTTCAATTTTTTATTTTTATTTTTTCATTTTGGGGGCATTCTGCACTTGTTCAGGGATGAAGTTCAAAACCATCGGAGGAGACAACTGTGACAGGTACCTGCCCATAGCCTCACACACCTTGCCACTCATCACCACACTGTCTCAGGGTGGATTCTTGGGTGGTATTCTTAACTAACTGTTTTACCTTAGGGGGAAACAAAACAAAACAAAACAAACAAACAAAAAACCACATTCTGAAGACGTAGCAATAGGAGTATGCTAGTTAGCCATGGATGTTCACAATACTCAAAAGCTATTGTAATTGGCCCATAGAGAAAGAAGGCAGTGGTACCATTCCTGATATCGTCCAAAAACTGACTTCCAGAGAAGGAAAAAAAGAGAGTGTAGTTGTTAATATTCTCCAAGAGATAGTTCCCAAAGGACAGAGATGATAGCTATGTAGGGCCCGAATACCAAATTAGGCTCAAGGCCAGTGCTTTACAGCACAGAGAACTGGAAAAACAAACAAACAAACAAACAAAAACAAAAAACCAACAAACAGGCTTTGACTCTCACATCTGATCTATAGTAGAAGGGAGAACAGGACTACTGATAAATGATGTAAAGCGGCTTAGTCAGCTCTTCTGCCAGTTCTCGCAGTACCCTCGGGTAGATCCCATCCAGCCCCATTGACTTGCGTACATCGAAATGCTGTAGCAGGTCGCCAACCATTTCCTTGTGGATTGTGAGGGCCACATCCTGCTGGATGGAGCCATTGGGCTGCAGATGAGCTTTGGCCTTTCTAATTTTCTCCTTGAACTGCCTCACAACATCCTTATAATCCTCCTGAGTGGCTCGCCCTCTTTTACAAAGGTCATAAACCCTGTTTTTCTTCCTGAGCTCTTGCCACAACTCTCTGTTCAGCCAGGCCGATCTTCTTCCGCCCTGGCTTGTCTTTGGGCACATTGGGACAGACCGCTCCTGAGCCTTTAAGATTTCCTTCTTGAAGAGTGCCCAGCCTTCCTGGACTCCTCTGCCCTTCAGAACTGCCTCCCAAGGGACTCTGCCAACCAGTGTCCTGAACAGCTCAAAGTCAGCCCTCCGGAAGTCCAAGACAGCGGTCTTACTGGTCCCCTTCCTGACTTCGCCAAGAATAGAGAACTCTACCATTTTGTGGTCACTGTGCCCAAGACAGCTCCCAACCACCACATCTCCCACCAGTCCTTCTCTGTTAGTGAACAGAAGGTCCAGTGGGGCACCTCCCCTGGTAGGCTCACTAACCAGCTGTGTCAGGAAACGCTGTCCAGAAACCTCCTAGACTGCTTCCTCTGAGCTGTATTGCATGTCCAGGATATGTCTGGGAAGTTAAAGCCCCCCACGAGGACAAGTACCGACGATTTCACAACTTTTTCCAGCTGCTGGTAGAATTCCTCATCCGTCTCCTCATCCTGGTTTGGTGGTCTGTAACAGCCCCCACCAAGATGCCTGCCTTGTTGGCCTTCCCGCCAATCCTAACCCATTGGGACTCAACCTTATCATTCAGGGACTCAACTCAACCATTCCTGGTCTCAGTCTTGAATTCCACAACATCAAAACACTCTCTAATACAGAGCCACACCACCACCCCTTCTGTGCTGCCTGTCCCTTCTGAAGAGCCTATAGCCAGTCATTGCAGCACTCCAGTCATGAGAGTGGTCCCACTACGTTTCCGTGATGGCAACCAAGTCATAGCTAGCCTGCTGCACGATGGCTTCCAGCTCCTCTTGTTTGTTACCCATGCTGCGAGCATTAGTGTAAACGCACTTCAGCTGGGCCATTGCCTGCTCCTCCAGCTCTGACATCATTCTCCCTGGCACACCTCTAATGAGCCTTATTCCCTCCCCATCCCTGTCCCCCTTCCTATCTAGTTTACAGCCCTCTCAGTGAAATAATTGTACAGCACCTTTGAAGAGCTTTAGAGGCAAATTAGTGACTGATTTCATAAAACTCTTAATTCTGTTAATTCTTCCATTTGTTTGAAGAAATAATCAGTATAAATGTTCATTGTTGTCCTGGTTTTGGCTAGACCAGAGGTAATTTTCCTCCTAGTAGCTGGTATGAGGTTCTGGTATGGTGCTGGTTCCTCCTGGTAGCTGGCTGGGATTTAGAATGAGAATAATGTTGATAACACACTGATGTTTTAATTGTTGCAGAGCAGTGCGTAGACTAAGCCAGGCTTCTCACACTGTCCTGCCAGTGGGCAGACTGGGGTTGCAGCAGGAGCTGGGAGGGAACAGAACCAGGACAGCTGACCCAAACTAGCCAAAGGGGTATTCCATACCATATGATGTCATGCTGAACAATCAATATGGGGTGGCTGGCTGGGGTGGGGAGACCGGCTGCTCCGGGATAGGGTGGCCATCGGTCAGTGAGTGGTAAGCAATTGCATTGTGCATCACTTGTTTTGTACAGACTATTATTAGTAGTGCTATTATCATCATTATTATTATTTTCTTTTCTACCCTAGTAAATTGTCTCTATCTCAACCCACAAGCTTTCATTTTAATTTTTTTTCCGATTCTCTCCCCCATCCCAGAGAGGGAGGTGCGGGAGGGTGAGCAAACTGCTGTGTGGTGTTTAGCTGCTGGTTGAGTTAAACCACTACAGTCTTTTTAGTGCCTGACATGGGGCCCGAAGGGTTGAGATAATGGCAGATCTGACCGGAGCGTGTTAAAACAAAATTGTTATAAGCATTAGACCAGTTTAATAGTTGCTAATCACAATGTTGATTTTTTTGATCTCAGGTCTGCCTTGCTTGTTTTCCAAATTTGGTTATATAGCACATTACTTACTGTATGTGTTCCCTGTCTTTCTACTTATCGTTTTCGGGGGCTGGTATAGAGTTATTATTTTGCTGTACTGTGTAACACTGGCTTATGATATGATAAAATTACTGTTCAAGAGACTAATCTGGTATTTGTACTCAGCATTGCCATCGACTCCATACTTTGAATACCCTGTCTCAGAAACTATTAATAATTACACCTTTTGCCCTTTTTCTTCAATCTATGGAGGGGATGGGGGAGATGGTTTTTCCCACTTGTTCACTCTCCCTTTCTCCTTCACCTCCCCCTTCTCCTCCAGGCGAGTTACAATAATTTTTCAAATCTTTGAATATCCTTGGGATGTTCAGACCAGCATGTTCTTATTGTTATGTCTCCTGAATGCCTTTCAGGTTTTAAGGTTAAACAACTACTTTGGAATGCCATCCAGAGATCTGTCCTGAGGCAGGATAGTTATGAGTGACAGGGAGTGTGGGCAGATATGGGCAGGTATCTAGAGAAGTGGGCACCTCCAGTGCTTTGGAAATTCACCCCTGAACAAGTGCAAAATTCTAACAAACTAGCAGAATGCTTGAAAAAGGTGTTTCATCACCTTGGCATTCAATGCCACCATAACCCCAGTGACAGACCCCGTAGCCACTTCAACTTCTGAGACAGGCCCAGCGACCACTCCAAGCCCTACGACGTGCCCCAAGGCTGAGCCAGGGAAACAGACTGTACCAGTGTCAGTTGCATCTGTCACCAAGATGAAACAATGGATGAGAAAGTCAGGCTATTTAGAAAGACATAGGAATTCAAACAGCTGTCTACCTTGCCCAGTCTCTCGGAGGACCCTTCAGCTGTAGGGCTGCTGAGGGTTGAAGAAAAGCAGGTGCCAATCGCTACTGCAACGGTGCACCAGCAGCAGTATCGCAGCAACAGAGAATCCCCGATTCTCATCCATTAGCTAATTCGTCAACTGCAGAGCCAAGGAGTGATCAGCAAGACTCACTCACCCTTTAATAGTCCCATATGGCCAATGCGAAAGTCTAATAGTGAGTGGAGGATAACAGTGGACTATCGTGGCCTGAATGAAGAGAGCTGGGCAATCACCTACAGTATGAAGTTTAACAAGAGCAAGTACCAGGTCCAGCACCTGGGACGGGGCAACCCTGGCTATACGTAAAGACTGGGGGATGAGATGCTGGAGACCTGCCCTGCAGAGAGGGATTTGGGGGTTTTGGTTGACAGTTGAATATGAGCCAGCAGTGTGCCCTGGCAGCGAGGAGGGCCAACCATATCCCGGGGTGCATGAAGCACGGCATTGCTAGTCAGTTGAGGGAAGTGATTGTCCAAATCTACTCTGTGCTGGTGCGGCCTCACTTTGAGTAACGTGAGCAGTTTTGGGCACCGCAGTACAAAGAGGATGTGAAACTAGTGGAGAGTGTCCTGAGAAGGGCTACAAAGATGGTGAAGGGCATAGAGGGGAAGACATATGAGGAATGGCTGAGATCACTTGGTCTATTCAGCCTGGAAAAGAGGAGGCTGAGGGGAGACCTCATCATGGTCTACAGCTTCCTCACGAGGGGGAGCAGAGGGGCAGGCGTCGATCTATAATCTCCGGTGACCTGTGATAGGAGCCGAGGGAATGGAGTCAAGCTGCGACAGGGGAGGTTCACACTGGATATCAACAAAAGGTTCTTCACCATGAGGGTGATCGCACACCAGAACAGGCTTCCCAGGATTGTATTCATGCAACCAAGTCTGTCGGAAAAAAGCTTTTGGACTATACTCTCAGTCATATGGTCTGAATTTTTGGGAAGACCTGTGTGGAGCCAGGAGGTGGACTCGATGATCCTTATGGTTCCCTTCCAACTCGGGATATTCTATGATTCTATTCTATGATACTATGAACTCGCCACCACTGAGTGCTGCAGTGCCGGACATGCTAGAACTCCAGTACGAACTGGAATCAAAGGCAGCCAAGTGGTACGCCACAATCTATATTGCTAATGCATTTTTCTCCATCCCTCTAGCAGCAGAGTGCAGGCCACAGTTTGCCTTTACTTGGAGGGGAATCCAATATACTTGGAATCAGCTGCCCCAGGGGTGGAAACATAGCCCTACCATTTGCCATGGATTGATCCAGTCTGCGCTGGAGCAGGGGGGAAGATCCTATACACCTGCAGTACATCGATGACATCATTGTGTGCGGTGACACAGCAGAGGAAGTTTTCGAGAAAGGGAAGAAAATAATCCAAATCCATCTGAAGGCTGGTTTTGCCATAAAACAAATTAAAGTTAAAGGACCTGCACGAGAGATCCAGTTTTTAGGAATAAAATGGCAAGATGGACGTCGTCAAATCCCAATGGATGTGATCAACAAAATAACAGCTATGTCTCCACCAACTAGTAAAAAGGAAACACAAACTTTCTTAGGTGTCGTGGGGTTTTAGAGAATGCACATTCCAAATTACAGTCTGATTGTAAACCCACTCTACCAAGTAACCCGTAAGAACAAGGATTTTGAATGGGGCCCTGAGCAACGACAAGCCTTTGAACAAATTAAGCAGGAAATAGTTCATGCAGTAGCCCTGGGGCCACTCCAAAGAGGACCAGATGTAAAGAATGTGCTCTACACCGCAGCCGGGGAAAATGGCCCCACCTGGAGCCTCTGGAAAAAAGAACCTGGGGAAACTCGAGGTCGACCCCTAGGGTTTTGGAGTCGGGGATACAGAGGATCTGAGGTCTGCCACATGGCAACCGAAAAGGAGATATTGACAGCATATGAAGGAGTTCGATCTGCTTTGGGGATGGTTGGTATTGAAGTAAAGCTCCTCCTGGCGCCCCGATCGCCAGTACCGGGCTGGATGTTTAAATGGTCCCCTTTACACATCATGGAACTGATGCTACATGGAGTAAGTGGGTTGCACTGATTACTCAGCAGGCTCAAATAGGAAACCCCAGTCACCCAGGAATCTTGGAAGTGATTGTGGACTGGCCAGAAGGAAGTATTTTGGGATATCACCAGAGGAGGAGGAAGATGGCCTGTGCTGAAGAAGCCCCACTGTATAGCAAGTTACCAAAAAATGAGAAGCATTATGCCCTGATCACTGATGGGTCCTGTCATACTGTGGGAAAGCATCAGAGATGGAAGTCTGTATAGTGGGTTTACATGTCAAGGTTTTGGTAGCAGGGGGCCATAGGGGTGGCTTGTGTGAGAAGGATCTCTAAGCTGCCCCATGTTTGGTAAGGGCCCCACTGCTGATCAGAGACGAGCCAATAAGTGATGTTGTTTTGTGCCTCTGTGAGAGCATACTTAAGACAGGAAAAAAAAAATGCTGTGACACACAGCAGCTGGGAGAGTGAGAGGAGTGAGAAACAGCCTTGCAGGCACCAAGGTTAGCGAAGAAGGAGGGGGAGAGATGTTACAGGCACCGGAGCAGAAGTCCCCTGCGGCCTGTGGTGAGGACCATGGTGAAGCAGGCTGTCCCCTTGCAGCCCATGGAGTACCACAGTGGAGCAGGGTTCCACACTGCAGCCTGTGGATGAGAAGGTGAATCGAGCCAATTTATACAGGTGAAAGCTCTGAGAAAAATCTCAAATAATTTTCTTCAGGTAGGATCTTCTGTGAAGCTTTTTTATTTGTGATTGCAATGGCGGGCGTACTGCCAATTAGGAGTTCATTTTAGTAAACATATCATAACCTTTTATTCCCTATTGCCCTACACCTGATCACCTCCCCTGTTTCCTCATTGGCTGAGTACTACAGGTTCACAAGCTATTTGACACTCCTCTGTACCATATATGTACAACTTTTCTTTTTATCAGCCCTTTAATTTTTCTTTTTTCCTTTTTTTTCCCCTCCTTTCTTATGTTTTGAGAACTTGTGATCTTTGTTTTACTGTTCCCACACTGCTCATCTTGTTTTTCTCAAGCTTCTACCTTATTTTGGAACAGTGAGGCCTTCTACTATCCACTTATCTACTTAGCAGTTCTCCTTATTATGACTACACAACTAACTCTGAATACAGAAAATTAGTTCTCTACTGCAAAAACACAACTTAGTTTCTCACAAAGCCATCCAGTTGGCTTTAGATATTGCTGAACGAGAAAAGTGGCCAGTTCTCTGTACTGATTCATGGATGGTAGCAACTGCCCTGTGGGGGTGGTTACGCAATGGAAGCAGAGCAACTGGCAGGGCAGAGGCAAGCCCATCTGTGCTGCTGCATTGTGGCAAGATACTGCTGCCCCGGTAGAGAACCTGGTTGTAAATATACGCCATGTAGATGCTCACGTGCCCAAGAATTTTGACACTGAAGAACATCAGAACAACCAGCGGGTGGATTGGGCTGCTAAGATTGAGGTGGCTCGGGTGGACCTGGACTGGCAACAGAAGGGTGAATTATTTATAGCCCAGTGGGCCCATGACACCTCAGGCCATCAAGGTAGAGATGCAACATACAGATGGGCTTGTGATCGAGGGTTGGACCTGACCATGGACACTATAGCACAGGCTATTCATGATTGGGAAACGTGCTGCAGTCAAGCAAGCCAAGCAGTTAATGCCTCTTTGGTATGGAGGACGATGGCTGAAATGTCAGTATGGGGAGGCCTGGAAGACTGATTATATCACATTCCCTCAAAACTGCAATGGCAAGCGACACATACTTACAATGGTGGAAGCAATCTCCGGATGGCTGGAATCATATCCTGTGCCCCATGCCACCGCCCAGGATAGTATCCTGGGCCTTGAAAAGCAAGTCCTATGGTGACATTGCACCCTAGAAAGAATTGAGTCAGACAGTGGGACTCATTTCCGAAACAACCTTATAGACACTTGGGTCAAAGAGCATGGTACTGAGTGGAGTGATAGGCATTTGCACAGGCCACCTGGTTAGTCAACACTATTTGCCTGATTTGCCCAATCAAACCTGTTACGTTCTTTAGAAGGGGATTAAGTCCCTGTAGTGCACATAAAAAAAAAACATTCTGGGTAAGACAGTCTGGGCTATTCCTGCCTCAGGCAAAGGTAAACCCATTTGTGGCATTGCTTTTACTCAGGGACCTGGGTGCACTTGGTGTGTTTTTTAAGAGAGACAACATGGCCTGGTGTCTGGTGGTGTTCTGTGATCAAATGACTACATCAGTGGATATGGAAAGACCAATCTATGTCATCTACCTGGAATTCTGCAAGGCCTTTGGCATGGTCCCTTACGACATCCTTGTCTCTAAATTGAGGCTGAATGTGAAGGGTGGACCAGTAGATAGGATCTGTAGATAAGGATTTGGCTTGATGGCTGCAGCCAGCGAGTTGTTTTCAATGGCTCAACATCCAGGTGACTGGTGACAAGTGGTGTCCCTCAGGGGTCTGTCCCGGGATCAGTACTGTTTAGTACCTTTATTAATAACATAGACAGTGGGATTGAGTGCACCCTCAGCAAATTTGCGGATGACACCAAGCTGAGTGGTACAGTTGATACAAGAGAAGGAAGGGATGCCATTAGAAAGGACCTGGACAGGCTTGAGAGGTGGGCCCACATGAACCTCATGTAGTTTAACAAGTCTAAATGCAAAATGCTCCACCTGGGGTGGGGCAGTTTCAGACAGGAATACAGGCTGGGCAGAGAATGGATTGAGAACAGCCCTGAAGAGAAGGACTTGGGGATGTTGCTAGATGAAAAATTGGACATGAGCCAGCAGTGTGTGCTTTCAGCCCAGAATACCAATCTTATCCTGGGCTACATCAAAAAGAGGAGTGGCCAGCAGGTCAAGGGAGGTGATTCTCCCCTTCTACTCTACTCTCATGAGACCCCCACTTATAGTACTGCATCCAGCTCTGGGACCCCCAGCACAAAAAGGATGTGGATCTGTTAGAACAAGTCTGGATTATGGTCACGAAGATGATCAGAGGGTTGGAGTACCTCTCCTATGAACAAAGACTGAGAGAACTGGGCATGCTCAGTCTGGAGAGGAGAAGGCTCTGGGAAGACCTTGCTGCAGCCTTTCAATACTTAAAGGGGGGTTATAAGAAAGATGGAGAGACTTCTTAGAAGGGCATGTAGTAATAGAACAAGGGATAATGGTTTTAAACTAAAAGAGGGTAGATTTAGATTAGATATAAGAAAGAAATTATTTATTATGATGGTAGTGAGGAACTGGAACAGGTTGCCCAGAGAAGTTGTGGATGCCCCATCCCTGGAAGTGTTCAAGGTCAGGTTGGACAGGGCAACCTGATCTAGTGAAAGATGTCCCTGCCCAAGGGACCTATTTATAGGTCCCTTCCAACTCAAACCATTCTATGATTCTGTGACATCTTGTCTGTGCAAAGGATTGGAATAAGAAAAACAGCTACCCAACCTCATATAGCTTGGTGAGTTAGGAAAACACGAGTGTGCTGTGACATCTGTATGTTGGATTGCCATGTGCATTAATTCCCCCTGGCCTGCCTGCCTTCTCCTTTAGCTTTCGCTGGAACAGTGCTGTCTCTGGTCTGTTCTGTATCACTTCTATTCCTTTTTCTAATATCCAGCATAGGAGAACACCACATCTACTGGCAGATGGGCTTCAAGGTGGCCACGTGCCAAGGCGATCGGCTCCGGGGCAGACACGTTCTGCAGCAGAGCAGAGGATCGATACAGTCAGGGCATTTTTTCGGCATCGAGGCCACTCGAAGCAGCCGAGGGAGCCGCCAGGACCCGGCAACCCTCACGAGGGAGGCTGACGAGGCGTAGGCGGAGCCAGCAGCGCCCCCCTCCCCGGCCGTTCAAAGGCAGCCCCTAGGAAGCGCGAGCTACTAGGAGTGCGGCGGCCAGGGCGCGGCAGTTGGCGCGGCGCGGCAGTTGGCGCAGGGCGAGCAGGGAGGGCGCCTCGCCGCTCTTTGGCAGCGGTCTTTCCCTTCGGTACTTGTAAGCTGCTTGCGAGGAACCTAGCCATTGTATAAACCAGGCAGAAAAACATGGCCTCTGCATCTTTTGTGGCCTCTCCAGCCACAGTCACAGATGTGGCTACTCAGACGGAGGGCTTGGGGAAACACACCGCCGTCCAGGTCTTGGGCTGCAGGTTGTGCCCGAGTCTCCTCAGGTGAAGCTCAGGTAGCGGAGCTTCAGGAGCAGGTGAGCAGGCTGAGGAGAATCAGGGAGTCAGACACAGGGAAATTGATTGGTGGAGGCGTACTCTACCCTCTCTGAGACAGACACACGAGCCTGCCACAGCACGTGTCTCCTGCTACGCAGAAGACAAAAGTTCCCTCATCCCACCAGGCAGTAGGAGGGGACCTAGGCCAAGGGGGGGAATGGAGGCAGGTTCCTGTTCGGGGTGGTAGGTGAGCCCTGTCCCTGCCCACCTCGCCTTCCCATCTACCCTTATATAACAGGTATGAGGGTCTAGAACACAACAGTCAGAACAACAAAGTAGACGAAAGCCCATCCCAGTTGGAGAGGGTGCCTAAGGCAAAGCAACCTACCCCCTGCATTGCTACATCATCTGTCAAAAAGGAAAGAAGGGTTATTGTCATGGGGGACTCCCTTCTGAAAGGGACAGAGGGCCCGATATGCCGACCAGACCCAACCCACAGGGAAGTCTGTTTCCTCCCTGGGGCTCGGGTGAGAGATTTTGCTAAGAAAGTCAAGTGCCTAGTACGGCCCACTG
>JAACYQ010015677.1:0-12416 GCA_011075105.1 Heteronetta atricapilla
GCTGGGCAGAAGACTCTGATGCTGAGTAAAGGCCTTGGTTTGCTTGGTGAAGCACAGAGGCCAAGCCCTGGCCCCCAGCCCCTGTAAAGGGAGGTCCTGTCCCTCACCCATGGCTCAGAGCTCTTCCTGGGACAGTGAGATATGGGGTGTGTGATGCTGTGTGAAGGACAATGCTATGACACCTCTTGGAGTCTCCACTTGGTTGCAAGGAGGCAACAAGGCCCCAGTGTCATGAGCACAGCATGTGTCCTCATGTAACAGGGACAGTAATAAGGACCCTTAGTTCTTCTGGGGCCTTCCAGCCTTTCCAGGGCTCTCGGTCTTCTCCACCACAGGCTGTCCAGCACTGTCCTATCCCTGCCCCCTTTTCCCTGCTTTTTACTGCTGTCTTCCCACACTCTCTGGCTGTTCTTAGAAAGACAATGGCATGGGCTGACCACAGACTCCTTCTGAGTGATGTCAGGCAGCACAGCACTACTCTTTCAGTGACATTTCCTCCTCCTCATGTCATGCCCACTCTTCACCTTTCAAGCAGCACTTTGTCCCAATTTTGACTCTCACCTGCTATTTCCCACCACCACAGAAACCTCACCAGGGTCTTTGAAGACACATACCTGCTGCTGTCCTTCCAGTTTCTCAGGTAGACTTGACCAAGTTGTGTGCCTTTTTCTGTGCCACCATGTGCTCAGGCAGAAGGGACTTGAAAACCGACACCCAAGGCCTCTTCCTGCATGGGGCCTATCAGGCTCTCAGACAGAGGGCATCACACAATCAGTGTGCCAAGCAGGGGCCTTCTGCTGGCTTCTCAGGGAGAGAAGGAGGTGGTGGTGCCTAGGACACAGCGGCACTCTTCAGGGCTGTGCTGGGCAGGCTGGGAGGCAGAGATAGCTCATGGGGCTCTTCCCCTGACTGCCTCCCACACCAGCTCTTCTGTGGCTGTCGAGGGTGCTCAGAGGTAGCCTGACTTCTTTTTGTGCCACAAGAAGTGTTTGGGTGCTGCACAATTAATAATAATCTTTCCTTAATAACTATTTGTCCTAGTTTCAGCTAGGATAGAATTAATATTCCTCCTTCCAGCTGGTAGGGTGCTATGTTTTGGATTAGGATGAGAAGAGTGCTGATAACATGCTGATGTTTTAATTGCTGCAGAGCAATGCTTACACCAAGCCAAGGACTTTTCAGCTCCTCGCTCTGTCCTGCCAGCGGGCAGGCTGGGGGTGCAGCAGGAGCTGGGAGGGGACAGCCCCAGGACAGCTGACCCAAACTGGCCGAAGGGCTATTCCATACCATCTGACGTCATGCTAAATAGCATATAGGTATGGGTAGCTGGGGTGTGGGGATTGGCTGCTCAGGGATAGGCTGGGCATCAGTCAGCACGTGGTGAGCAATTGCATTGTGCATCACTTGTTTTGTACACATTATTATTATTATTGTTATTTTCCTGTCTTAATAAACTGTCTGTATCTCAACTCATAGGCTTCTTTTTCCTGTTTCTCTCCTCTATACTGGAGAGGGAGAGGGGAGTGTGAACGAACGGCTATGTGGTGCTTAGTTGCTGGCTGGGTTAATCCTCAACAGTCCTTTTTGGTGCCCAACCTGGGGCCTTGAAGGGTTGAGACAGATCTGACCAGAGTGTGTTAAACCAAAACTGGTATAAGTATTAGAGCTGCTTAATAGTTGCTAGTCACAATGTTGATTGCTTTGATCTCACCTCTTCTCTGCCTGTTTTCCAAATTGAGTTATATAGCACATTACTTACTATATGTGTTCCCTGTTGTGTTGTTTATTCTTTCTGGGCCCTGGTTTAAGATCATTATTTTACTGTGCGGTGTAACACCTGCTTATGATATGATAAAATTGCTGGTTATGAGACTAACCTGCTTTTTGTACTCAGCACTGTCGCTGACCTTATGTGGTGGTTTTACTCAGATGGGCGGCTGAGCTACATCACAACCTCTCTCTCACTCCCCCTACTCCAAGAGGAACGGGGAGAAAATACAATGAAAGGGGCTCAAGGGTTGAGATAAGGATGAGGAGATCGCGCAGTAATTATCATGATGGGTAAAACAGACTCAGCATAGGGAGATAGTAAGATTTATTACCTATTACTAATGAGGTAGAGAAGCAAGAAACAAAGGAAAGAAACCAAAAGCACCTTCCCCCCCCCCCCCCATCCACCCTCTTACACCTCCTCCCCCTGAGCAGTGCAGGGGAACGGGGGAATGGGGGTTATGGTCAGTCTATAGCGCTTCTTCTCTGCCACTCCTTCTCGGTGACTCTCATCCTCTGTGCTGTGGGGTCCCTCCCATGGGATACAGTCCTTGCTGCACTGATCCAGCGTGGGCTTCCCAGAGGCAGCAGCTCTTCAAGAACTGCTCCAGATATGGGTCCATACCACAGGGTCCATCTCTCGGGAGCAAACTGCTCCAACCTGGGTCCCCCATGGGCAGCAGCTCCTGCCAGGTCACCTGTTCCTGCATGGGCTCCTCTCCATGGGCTGCAGGTCCGGCCCGGACTCTGCTCCGGCAGGGGTCTTCCATAGGCCACAGTCTCCGTCGTTGCAGGCCCACCTGCTCCACTGTGGTCTCCTCCACGGGCTGCAGTGTGGAACCCTGCTCAACCATGGTACTCCATGGGGTGCAGGGGGACATCCTGCTTCACCATGGTCCTGACCACAGGCCACAGGGGACTTCTGCTCTGGCACCTGGAGCACCTCTCCCCCTCCTTCTTCACTGACCTTGGTGCCTGCAAGGCTGTGCCTCACTGCTCTCACTCTCCCAGCTGCTGTGTGTCGTAGCATTTTTTACACTGTCTTAAATATGCTCTCACAGAGGTGCAAAACAACATCACTTATTGGCTCAGCTCTGGTCAGCAGTGGGGCCCTTAACCAAACATGGGGCAGCTTCTAGATCCTTCTCACAGAAGCCACCCCTATGGCCTCCTGCTACCAAAACCTTGCCACATAAACCCACTACTTTAGAAACCATATCTCAGAAACTAGTAATAATTACACCTATTAGCTTTTTTCTTCAGGGAGTCAGTCTATGAAGGGGATAGGAAGAGATATTTTTTCCTACTTGTTTACTCTCCCTTTCTCCTTCACCACTCTCATATCCTCCGAGCTAGTTACAATAGTTCTTCAAGATTTTGAATATCCTTGGGATGTTCAGACCAGCATGTTCTTATTGTTATATCTCCTGAATGCACTTCAGATTTTAAGGTTAAAGAACTACTTAGGAATGCCATCCAGAGATCTGTCCTGAGACAGGATAGTTGTGAGTGGCAGGGAGTGTGGGAGGATATGGGCAGTTTCTAGAGAAGTGGGCACCTCCAGTGCTTTGGAAATTCACCCCTGAACAACTGCAAAATCCTAAAAAACTGGTGGAGTGCTTGAAAAAGGGTGTCATGACTCTGGCAGTTCCAAAGAGACAAAATCACTGCAATGTGCTGGGGGCTGGCCTATGCCTATCTAGCTGCAATCAGTGTTACTCTAAACATAGTGACAGAGCCTGCAGCCACTCCAAGTCTGTGACAGTCCCAATGGCCAGGCCAACCCCTGCAGCCACTCCAACTCCTATGATGGATCCTGCGGCCACTCCAAACTCTGAAGCCACTTCAGCCCCTTTGGCCTCTCCAGCTCCAGCTTCTCCAGCCCCTGTGGTGTTTCCTGCAGCCTTTCCAGATCCTGTGGCCACACCAGCTACTGTGGCCACCCCAGCCCCTGTGGCCTCTCCAGCTTCTGTGGCCACTCCAACCCCTTTGATGGGCCCAGCAGTTGTTCTAGCTCCTGTGACGGGCCCAGTAGTCATCCCAGCTCCTGTGATGGACTCACCATTTGTTCCAATCCCTGTGGTGGTACCTGCATTCATTCCAACCCCTGTGGCAGGCCCTGTGGCTGGGTCAGAGAAAGGAAACGTAGGAGTGCAAGTTGCCCCTGTAGCCAAGGTGAAAAAAATGGTTTACAGAGTCAGACCGTTTAGACCACACAGAAACTCTTGCTAAGACTAAGTATGGAGAAGACGAGGCCAGGCCATCAGAGGAACAGGAGGATGAAGATGAAGATGTCGCAAAAACAACAACAACTATGTGAACCCTATACCAACGTGAGCTACGAGATGTGTAAAAAGATTTTGGTTGTTGTATAGGTGAGCAGCTTGTCACCTGGCTACTCCAGTGCTGGGACACTGGAGCCAATTGTGTGGAATTAGAGGGCAGGGAAGCCAGGCGGCTGGGATTCCTTGCTAGAGATGCAGGCATTGACAAAGCAATTGGAGATGGAGCACCAGGCTACACCCTCTAGAGGAGTCTCCTGTCAGCTGGGAACGAAAGGTATCCCTTCAATGAAGAATTTGTATGTCACCCAAGCAAGTGGACCACCAGGAAGAGATGTGTCCAGTACCTGAGGGAAGTAGCCATACGGGAGGTGATCTATGGGGACAAATATCCACAGATCCAGATGAAGTCAAGTGTACACGACCCATGTGGCGGACGTTTGTACAGAGTGCACCATCATCATATGCCAGCTCATTGGCAGTAATGGCCTGGAGAGAGAATGAGGAACCCACAGTGCGTGAAGTGGCTAAACAACTCTGGCAGTACGAAGAAAGTCTCTCCTCTTCCCTACAGGCCTGCATCTTGGCTGTGGAGAAACCTTTCTGCAGAGGTCCACCAACTTCAAGAGAATTTACCTTCCTCCCCAGCTGTACAAACCAGTGTCCACCAACTAAAAGAGAATACTTTGGAGAAATATTCTGAAGAGGTCCACCAACTTAAAGAGAGTTTATGTTCCTCCCCACCTGTACAAACCAGTGTCTCAGCTATCAGGGGTAAGTGCTCTTCTGTGCAAGGAAGATGATACAGTGGGTACACACCCTGTGCCACCCTGTGGGTTTACCTATGTGACCATGGAGAGAACATGAGAAAATTGGATGGAAAATCTACCTTGAGCCAAGAGGCATGGGTAGGTGAGTTGCAAAAGAAAACGGGAAAAAGGGGCTCTCTGAGAAGCTTGGTGCTCCAACTTCCAGCAGGTAGTCCTATAGACACAGAAATGAAGATTCTGACCAGGACTAGAGGGCCCTGCCTCGAGCCGGGGGGAAGAAAGGGACAATCGAGTTTATTGGACTGTGTGGATTCAATGGCCTGGCACATCAGACGCACAGAAGTATAAGGCTTTAGTAGACACTGGTGCACAATGCACTGTAGTGCCATCAAGCTGTAAAGGGCCAGAACCCATCTTTATTTATGGGGTGATGGGGGGATCCCAGCAGTTAACTGTATTGGAGGCTGAAGTGAGTCTAACTGGGAATGAGTGGCAAAAGCACTGCATTGTGGCTGGCCCAGATGCTCTGTGCATCCTTGACATGGACACCGGCAGCAGTATCTCACCAACCGAGACTCCCTGATTTCTGTCCATAAGCTAATTCATCAACTGTCTTTATCTCAACCCACAGGCTTCACTTTCCTGTTTCTCTCCCCCATCTCAGAGAGGGAGGGGGGCAGGTGAGCAAACAGCTGTGTGGTGTTTAGCTGCAGACTGGGTTAAACCACAACACTTTCCGAGGAATGAGCATGCCTGTGCTGGCCTGGCCAGGCATTCCTTCACCCCCTCCCCATGCACCCCACAGCCACAGATGATGGTGCTGCTCTTCAGAGGGGGCAGAGTGGCGTCCCCCAGGGCTCGGTGCTGGGGCCGGTCCTCTTTAATATCTTCATCGATGATCTGGACGAGGGCATCGAGTGCACCCTCAGTAAGTTCGCAGATGACACCAAGTTAGGTGCGTGTGTCGATCTGCTTGAGGGTAGGAAGGCTCTGCAGGAGGATCTGGATAGGCTGCACCGATGGGCTGAGGTCAACTGCATGAAGTTTAACAAGGCCAAGTGTCGGGTCCTGCACCTGGGGCGCAATAACCCCAAGCAGAGCTACAGGCTGGGAGAGGAATGGTTGGAAAGCTGCCAGGCAGAGAAGGACCTGGGAGTGCTGGTGGATAGTCGGCTGAATATGAGCCAGCAGTGTGCTCAGGTGGCCAAGAAGGCCAACGGCATCCTGGCTTGTATCAGGAACAGCGTGACCAGCAGGGCTAGGGAGGTGATCGTCCCCCTGTACTCAGCTCTGGTGAGGCCGCACCTCGAGTACTGTGTTCAGTTTTGGGCCCCTCGCTACAAGAAGGACATCGAGGTGCTAGAGCGGGTGCAGAGAAGGGCGACGAAGCTGGTGAGGGGCCTGGAGAACAAGTCCTATGAGGAGCGGCTGAGGGAGCTGGGCTTGTTCAGCCTGGAGAAGAGGAGGCTCAGGGGTGACCTTATTGCTCTTTTTAGGTACCTCAAGGGAGGCTGTAGTGAGGTGGGGGTTGGCCTGTTCTCCCACGTGCCTGGTGACAGGACGAGGAGGAATGGGTTTAAGTTGAGCCAGGGGAGTTTTAGGTTAGATGTTAGGAAGAACTTCTTCACTGAAAGGGTTGTGAGGCACTGGAACAGGCTGCCCAGGGAAGTGGTGGAGTCACCATCCCTGGAAGTCTTCAAAAGACGCTTAGATGTAGAGCTTAGGGATATGGTTTAGTGGTGGGCTGTTAGCGTTAGGTTGGAGGTTGGACTCGATGACCTTGAGGTCTCTTCCAACCTGGAAAATTCTGTGATTCTGTGATTCTGTGATTTGGTGTCTGGGACACAGGGGCACTCTGCAGGGCTGTGCAGGGCAGGCTGGGAGGCAGAGATAGTTCATGGAGCTATTCCACTGACTGCCTCCCACATCAGCTCTTCTGTGGCTGTCGAGGGTGCTCAGAGGTAGCCTGCCTTCTTTCCAGTGCCACAAGAAGTGTTTGGGTGCTGCACTGCATATACTCTATGGCATTCCACTAGGGTTAAACCAAATAATTTGCTAGACTTATTTCCCTGTTTCTGCTGTGTCCCCTGGGTCACGGGGCTCTTCTTTTCCTGCTTACATAAAGATTTAGCACTGTATTACACAGGAACTTCACCTGGGACAGGCTCACACTCTGTGGGCTCAATTCCCTGCTGACCCCCTGGCACAAACTGTCTCTGCAGCTCCCCTGGGCTCTCCTGATTCCTTCCAAATGCTCACCTGCCACCCTCCCCATCACATGCTGTAGTGCCCCAACCAGGTTAATTGGAGACTCCTCACCATCTGCTTGAGAGCTGGATAGTAACAATCAACACCTGAGCCAGCCCCCATGCCCTCAAACACCCAGCTGGGGCTCTGATCACTTCACCCTGAGCCCATGGAGAAACAGGCAAAGCCAGGTCCCACTTTGGAGTCCATTTCTAGACTGCAATGTTCTTGACTGCAATTGTGAAGGAAGACCTGAGCCCTCAGGCACTCACTGAGCGGAATCACTTTATGGGATGGAGTTGCTGTTCTGGAGGCCAGCTGTGTCACAAAAATGCCCGTTGACTGTCCCTGGGACTGGTCACAGGATTGCCACACAGTAGTACTGTGACCAAGCTACATGAACAATCAGGTTTACAGCAAGACACAAGGCTCAGAAGGAGAGTGTGGAAGTGGAATGAGAGAAGCTCTGGACAGACCAGACACTGGTGCTCCTGGGAGTGCTGCTGTGATGGGATTCTATTCCTCTCCATTTTACCCATGGATATTTCCCTGGAATCACTTTATGGGGTGGAAATGCTGTTCTGGAGGCCAGCTGTCTCACAAAAATGCCCACTGTCTGTCCCTGGGATTGGTCACAGGATTGCCACACAGCAGTACTCGGACCAAGTTTACAATCAGGCTTACAAGAAGACACAAGGCTCTGAAGGATGGCATGAGTTTTATTATGAGTGGTTTGCAGAATAAGACAGGCAGCACATTACTTCTGATGTACACCCACTCATGAGTTTGCGCAGTGCATCCTTGAGCTCCTGGTTCCTCGTGCTGTAGATGAGGGGGTTTACAGCTGGAGGAACCACTGAGTACAGAACTGCCACCAGCAGATCCAAGGATGGGAAGGAGAGGGCAGGGGGCTTCAGGTAGGCAAAAAAGCTAGTGCTGAGAAACAGAGTGACCACGGCCAGGTGAGGGAGGCACGTGGAAAAGGCTTTGTGCCATCCCTGCTCAGAGGGCATCCTCAGCACAGCCCTGAAGATCTGTACATAGGACAGCACGATGAATACAAAACACCCCAAAGCCACGAAAGCACTAAATGTGAGAAGCCCAATTTCCCTGATGTAGGAGTGAGAGCAAGAGAGCTTGAGGATCTTGGGGACTTCACAGAAGAACTGGTCCACAGCATTGCCTTGGCAAAGGGACAGTGAAAACATATTGGCAGTGTGCAGCAGAGCGTGGAGAACCCCACTGCCCCAGGCAGCTGCTGCCATCTGGGCACAAGCTCTGCTGCCCAGGAGGGTCCCGTAGTGCAGGGGCTCGCAGATGGCAATGTAGCGGTCATACGCCATGACAGTGAGAAGATAAATCTCTGCTGAAAACAAGAAGAAAATGAGAAAGACCTGTGCAGTACATCCTGCATAGGAAATGGCCCTGGTATCCCAGAGGGAATTGGTCATGGCTTTGGGGACAGTAGTAGAGATGCAGCCCAGGTCGAGGAGGGCGAGGTTGAGGAGGAAGAAGTACATGGGGGTGTGGAGGCGGTGGTCACATGCTACGGTGGTGAGGAAGAGGCCATTGCCCAGGAGGGCAGCCAGGTAGATGCCCAGGAAGAGCACGAAGTGCAGGAGCTGCAGCTCCCGTGTGTCTGCGAATGCCAGGAGGAGGAACTCAGTGATAGAGCTGCTGTTGGACATCTGATGCTTCTGGACAAAGGGGACAATCCAGAGAAGAAAATACAGTGATAATGAGGAAAGATATCTCTGAGAAAATCCTACTCACAGTCATCAACACCCCCTCCCCCCCCGCCCCAGTGACTTTTCCCTTTCTGAAACTTTTCTGTTGCTCTCCTACATAGCCGTGGGTGGTGCTGGCTGAGAATGCCACTGGGAGCAGAGGTCCTTGCTGAGGGTTGTGGAGGAGTCACGCCTGCCCTACAGCTCTAGAAGTGAAAAAAATGTTGTGTTTTTGCAGTAGAGAATTATTTTTCTTTATTCCAAGGTAGTTGTGTAGTCATAATAAGAAATGCTAAGTTGATAAGTGGAGAGTAGAAGGCCTCACTGTTCCAAAATAAGTTAGAAGCTTGAGAAAAACAGGATGAGCAGTGTGAGAACAGTAAAACAAAGATCACAAGTTCTCAGAACATAAGATAGGAGAAGCTAAAGGGTTGGAAAAAAAAATCTACTTATATGGTATAGAGGAGAGTTGAGTAGCTTGTTAACCTGTAGTACTCAGGCAATGAGGAAACAGGGGAGGTGATCAGGCGTCGGGTAATAGGGAATAAAAGGTTAAGATTTGTTTACTAAACTGCGCTCCTGATTGACAGGATGCCCACCATTGCAATCGTGAATAAAATAGCTTCACAGAAGATCCAGTCTGAAGAAAATTGAGATTTTTCTCACATAGATTAATGACAACTGGCAGTGGCTGTGTATTTAAATCTACCTACCTCTTATGTAAATGGAATTCACAGCATTACCTCTCAGTACTCTTGACTGCTGAAGAGCATTTGTGGTTTGTGTTCTTCCAGCTGGCTGTGTCACACTCAAGAGCTTTTTGAGGGAAGAAAACTCAGGCATTTTTGAAGTATTCCAACTGAGGTCTTGTGTGTCCCAGGAGGCAAAGGAACTGTCCTTAGTGCAGTGGGGACAGATAGTCTGTCCATCACTTCCAGTTTCAGCCAGAGTCCTCAAGGTTTCAGTCTAGCTGCCCACATATAGCTAACCAATTGTTGTGGCGTCAGGAACTCCCTGGAAGGAGATTGAGCTTTGTCCTGCCCCACAGACTGCATTGCCCTGAGTCCCACGGGTCAGAAGGTGTTTTGGGTACCTTCCTCCACAGACACATCTGTGTGGTGGGACTCAGAGGGTCAGTGCCTGAGCTGCAGCTGAAAGCCCCACAGCAAGAACAGCAGCAGCTGCAGGAACAGAGTGAAATAGCAGAGGGCTTCTGCCAGGGAAAGCAAGGCCAGGGAGGGACTAACAAGAACTTAGAAGAGTCTGCTCTGCTGGAGGTCCTGTTGTTGAGGTTAAGAGTCACATCCTGAATCCTGAGGGCTTGAGGACATACAACAAGGTGCCAGGCTATGTTGGAACTGTCCTACCATTCCCTACCCATGGCTCTGCTGCCTGCAGCTGTCCCTGCCTGCAACTGAGTGTCTGTCCCCACGCCTCCTGCCTGCAGGTCACAGCCCCCATCCCACCCACTGGGTGTTCAGCTCTGCCCTGCAGACACCTCCTGGCAGTAGGGCTCTGCCCAGGGGCAGCTTGCTGGGGGCACGTCCTAGAGACCAGGTCACACAGACCCTGCTGACACTGCATGTGTGGTGGCGGAGCTTCCCATGGACTGAGGGGCCGGAAAGGGACTTGATGGGGGGTCCTTGTAAACTTCCTTCTGATGGCTTATGAGTCTCAGGACCTTCTTGGAAATAACAGCATCTATTTTAATTCCCACTAAGACAAAACAGACAAAAATGAAAGCAGAGCCTAAGGAAAGATGAGAGTGAAGTTCCCTTTGAAATTCCCTTGGTTTGATGTGGAGCTGTGAGCAGGCAACCCCAGGCAGGAGCCTCCCACCAGCAGCAGGACCCTGCCCTGCCAGGGGGGCTCCTTCCACCCGCAGCTTCTCCCCGCAGTGCCCTGGGCAGCTCCCCGGGCAGGCTGAGTGCTGAGCCTGGCAGGCAGCAGAGGCCCTGCCCCAGCACACAGCCCCTGGGGCACAGCAGGGATCCTGCTGTGCACCACAGCCCTGGCCATCCCTGCCTGCACCCCAGCTTCTCCTTCCTCCAGGACCTGTGGCTGCATTGCCCTCCAGCCAGAGACTTACCGGGGCCAGGGCTGGGAAGTGTTGTCCCCCAGTGAGCTCTGTGCATCCTGCCACTTCTGCCTGCTTTTAACCACTCTGTGCAGGCAGTGCCCCCAGCTCTGCTGCGCTGTGCAGAGGAGCTGCTCCTGGGCAGAGAACCTGCAGGGAAACATCTTGAAGGAATCCCTGGGGTTCCCTCCCTCACCTGGATAGACACACTTCTTGAGAGCAGGCTCAATTCTCTGAGCAGAAAACCAATTAATTGTAACAATCATATCTTTCCTTTTCCAGTATCAGCTTGGACACCCAGAGAGAGTGAGGGACTCATCTTCTTTACCCCCTGTTTAGGGAAGGGATTCAGCAGAGTCCAGGCATCTCATGATGAATTTTAGTCCTGTGGCTAGAAGGGTGCTCATCTCACACCCATGCCTGCTCCAAACCCACAGGAACTGGGATTCCTCTGCCCTGCGTTTAATGTACACCACGTGGGCACCTGCAGGTGAGCTCCTTGTCTCAGCTCCAGGATCATTAATGGAGATGGAGGAAATCGGGGGTTGAAAACACCTGGTGACATGTCAGGGGGCAGACGTACGTGCAGGTATCTGCACGCTCTAATGGAGGGACCCTGAGGGACAGGGCAGCAGCTGGGGGCATCCCCTTGAAGGCTGGGGGGAATGCCTTTGGCCAGCTGAAATGACAGCAAAAGGACAACTAAACCTGTCCCTCCTCAGCAGGTTCAGGGCAGCCTGTAGAGGCATCCACCTGACCCAGTGGAAAACTGTGTCACAGGGAGAGCTGCATCTCTCTCTCCCTCTTCTCCATCTGGTTTTCCCTCCATCTCCAATGACTGTAATGGCACTTGTCTCATGGACATCCCTATATTGCTTAACCTAATTCAGGGCAGCTGCTCCATGTAATAGCCAATTCCAGGCCTGCAGTGCTACCTGAGATGCCAACGCTGCCCAGCACCACTGGAGCATGCAGCTGACATGGGCAGCAAAGGACCCACAGGACAGCTCTGGCCATTCATAGCTGGTACTTAATGGAAACCCCTGAGGGCATCTCTGACAGAACTGGTGCTTATGAGCAAGTGACCACTTCCCAGGGCTGCAGCAAGACAAGGTCTCTCCCACCTCTATCGGATAGAGGCAGACAGTGCATGAATATGAAGCACATCACACCGGGGTTTCCATTTGTGTCCTTTGGTTTGCAAACACTGCTGCTGCTTCTCACCCCCATCTTCTACTCAATCAAGACACAACCCAATGTTTTTTCCCTGTCTCACAGGATGCCCATAGCCAAGGACATTGTCAGCAGCACCTTCTCCTGCCTGGAAATCAGCCCCAGCTCCAGCACTGGCCCTCAGGGCTGCTCTGACACCACAGAAGGCCCTCTGCTGTCAGGGCAGCACAGCCCAGGCCTGTTTCCTTCTGTCATTGGGAACTTTCTTTCCTTGGGACCCCTCATTTCACCCTCCTGTGCCCATCTGCCATCCAGGGCAGCATGTCTCTGCTGTGAAGGAAATTCTTTGCATGTCTTGGCTCTTGGGCAC
>JAACYQ010015723.1:0-13942 GCA_011075105.1 Heteronetta atricapilla
ACCTGAGCACACTGCTGGCTCATATTCAGCCAACTATCAACCAATACTCCCAGGTCCTTCTCTGCCAGGCAGCTTTCCAACCACTCATCTCCCAGCCTGTAGCTCTGCTTGGGGTTGTTGTGCCCCAGGTGCAGGACCTGGCACTTGGCCTTGTCGATCTTCATACAGTTGGCCTCGGCCAATCGGTCCAGCCTATCCAGATCCTCCTGCAGAGCCTTCCTACCCTCGAGCAGATCGACACACGCACCTAACTTGGTGTCGTCTGCAAACTTACTGAGGGTGCACTCAATCCCCTCATTCAGATAAAGATGTTAAAGAGGACTGGCCCCAGTACCGAGCCCTGGGGGACTCCACTAGTGACCGGCCTCCAGCTGGATTTGACTCCATTCACCACAACTCTCTGGGCCCGGCCATCCAGCCAGCTCTTAACCCAACGAAGCATATGCCAGTCCAAGCCATGAGCAGCCAGTTTTCTGAGGAAAATGCTGTGGGGAACGGTGTCAAAAGCCTTACTGAAGTCAAGGTAGACCACATCCACAGCCTTTCCCTTATCCACTAAGCATGTCACCTTGTCATAGAAGGAGATCAGGTTCATTAAGCAGGACCTGCCCTTCATAAACCCATGCTGACTGGGCCTGATCACCTGGTGGCCCTGCAAGTGCCGCATGATAATCTGCTCCATGAGCTTTCCTGGCACTGAGGTCAAACTAACAGGCCTATAGTTTCCCGGGTCGACCTTATGGCCCTTCCTGTAGATGGGCGTCACATTTGGTAGCCGCCAGTCGACTGGGACCTCCCCTGATCACCAGGACTGCCAATAAATGATGGAAAGCAACTTGGCCAGCTCTTCTGCCAGTTCTCGCAGTACCCTCGGGTAGATCCCATCCTGCCCCATCGACTTGCATACATCCCAAAGCTGTAGAAGGTCGCCAACCATTTCCTCGTGGATTGTGAGGGCCACATCCTGCTCCCCACCCCCTTCTACCAGCTCAGGGTACTAGGTATCCAGATAACAACTGGTCTTGACGGTAAAGACTGAGGCAAAGAAGGCATTAAGCACCTCAGCCTTTTCCTCATCTCTTGTCACTAAGTTTCCCCTCGCATCCAGTAAAGGATGGAGATTCTCCTTAGTCCTCCTTTTTGTGCTGATATATTTATAAATCATTTTTTTTGTTATGTTTAATGGCAGTAGCCAGACTGAGCTGCAGATGAGCTTTGGCCTTTCTAATTTTGTCCCTGCACAGCCTCACAACATCCTTATAGGCCTCCTGAGTGGCCCGCCCTCTTTTCCAAAGATTATAAACCCTCTTTTTTCTCCTAAGCTCAAGCCACAAGTCTCTGTTCAGCCAGGCCAGTCTTCCTCCGTGCCAGCTCATCTTTGGGCACAGTCTGTGAGGACAGACCGCTCCTGTGCCATTAAGATTTCCTTCTTGAAGAGTGCCCAGCCTTCCTGGACTCCTCTGCCCTTCAGAACCACCTCCCAAGGGACTCTGCCAACCAGTGTCCTGAACAGCTCAAAGTCAGCCCTCCGGAAGTCCAAGACAGCGGTCTTACTGGTCCCCTTCCTGACTTCGCCAAGAATAGAGAACTCTACCATTTTGTGGTCACTCTGCCCAAGACAGCTCCCAACCACCACATCTCCCACCAGTCCTTCTATGTTAGTGAACAGAAGGTCTAGTGGGGCGCCTCCCCTGGTAGGCTCCCTAACCAGCTGCATCAGGAAGCTATCTTCCATGCTCTCCAGAAACTTTCATGCTCTCCTCGACTGCTTCCTCTGGGCTGTGTTGTGCTTCCAGGATATGTCTGGGAAGTTAAAGTCCCCCAAGAGAACAAGCGCTGACGATTTTGCAACTTCTGCCAGCTGCCTGTAGAACTCCTCATCCGTCTCCTCATCCTGGTTTGGCGGTCTATAACAGACCCCCATCAGGATGCCTGCCTTGTTGGCCTTCCCACTGATCCTAACCCATAGGGACTCACCCTTATCATTCCCAGTCTCAGCCTCCAGTTCCACAACATCAAAACACTCTCTAATATAGAGAGCCACTCCACTACCCCTTCTGTGCTGCCTGTCCCTTCTGAAGAGCCGATAGCCAGACATTGCAGCACTCCAGTCATGAGAGTGGTCCCACCACGTTTCCGTGATGGCAACCAAGTCATAGCCTGCCTGCTGCACAATGGCTTCCAGCTCCTCTTGTTTGTTACCCATGCTGCGAGCATTAGTTGCACTTCAGTTGGGCCATTGCCTTCTCCCCCGGCCTTGCCTCTCCCCCTGGTACTCTTCCCCGGCCTCTCCCCCTGGTACTCCTCCATTAGCTTTCTTTCAGCCCCATCCCCCTTCTTACCTAGTTTAAAGCCCTCTCAATGAGCCCTGCCAGCTCCTGGGCTAGGATCTGTTTTTCCCCTTGGAGTCAGTTGGGACCTGTCTGCGGCCATCAGGCCGGGTGCCGAGTAAAGCACCCCATGGTCAAAAACCCCAAAATTTCTGTGTTAGAACCAGCCTCTGAGCCACATGTTTATCAGGTGGGCTTTCCGTGTCCTCTCTGAACCCCTCCCTGCCACTGAAGGCATGGACAAAAACACCACCTGTACTCCCACTCCATCCACTAACCGTCCCAGTCCCCTAAAGTCTCGTTTGATAGCCTTCAGGCTTCTCACTTCAGTATTATCACTGCCAGCCTGGACTATCAATAGTGGATAGTAATCAGAGGGCCAAACCAGGTTGGGAAGCTTTCTGGCAACATCTCTGACCCTGGCCCCAGGGAGGCAGCAGACTTCCTGTTGTGGTTTAACCCGGCCGGCAGCTAAACACCACACAGCTGTTCGCTCACCCTCCCCCCTCCGTCTCTGGGCTGGGGGGAGAGAAACGGGAAAGTGAAGCCTGTGGGTTGAGATAAAGACAGTTTATTAAGATAGAAAATAATAATAATAATAATAATATGTACAAACAAGTGATAAACAATACAATTGCTCATTACCCGCTGACCGATGCCCAGCCCAACCCCGAGCAGCCGGTCCCCCCACCCTGGCTAGCCACCCCTATATATTGTTCAGCATGACGTCAGATGGTATGGAATACCCCTTTGGCCAGTTTGGGTCAGCTGTCCTGGGGCTGTCCCCTCCCAGCTCTTGCTGCACGGCCGGGTTAAACCACAGCACACATATGTAAAAACACAAGATTTATTAACTATGAACATAGTGAGAGAACATTTGGGCAGCATTTCCCACCTCTGCTCTTCTGTTTTCTTCCCAGTGATTGTAGAGACACAATTTATATACAGTTTCAGTTTTTTAAAAAAAAAAGTGAAGAAAAAGAATCATTCCAGTGTTAAAGCCAGGTTTCCATGGATTCCAAATAAGTATTCCAATGTTAACAAGGCTAGGTATCCATCTCTGGGAAGAATGGACTCCTTAAGTAGCTTGTTAGCTTCCACAATTCTAATAAGGAATCAGTGAATAATTTGACAATGTGGAGAGATGGCTCTTGGTGGAGCCTATATGAATGGCAAAGCCAGTATCATTTTAGATCAGAAGTGGGGAGTTGGAAAAAATCACAGACTGTTAGCATTCAGTTGAATGATCTTTTAGTTAAGGTACACTTCTCAGACAGACCTCTCAAATCTTAAATATTAACAATTATACCACCACACTACACTGGTTTCTTATGAATGGGAAGCTTAGACAGAAGAAGAATGAGTTTAAATGAATCTTAGAATCATAGAATCATTAAGGCTGGAAAAGACCTCCAAGATCATCTGATCCAACCATCCCCCTACCACCAATATCACCCACTGAACCATGTCCCTGTGCACCATGTCCAAACTTTCCATAAACATCCCCAGGGACGGTGACTCCACCACCTCCCTGGGCAACCCCTTCCAATGCCTGACTACTCTTTCTGAGAAGAAATGTCTCCTAATTTCCAACCTAAACCTCCCCTGGCACATCTTGAGGCCATTACCTCTAGTCCTATCACTAGTTATCTGTGAGAAGAGGCCAACCCCCAGCTCCCCACAACTTCCCTTCAGGTAGTTGTAGAGAGCGATAAGCTCCCCCCCTCAGCCTCCTCTTCTCCAGACTAAACAACCCCAGTTCCCTCAGCTGCTCCTCATAGGACTTGTGTTCCAGGCTCTTCACCAGCTTTGTAGCCCTTCTCTGGACACACTCTGGGGCTGCAATGTCTTTCTTGTACTGAAGGACCCAAAAGTGAACACAGTACTCAAGGTGTGGCCTCACCAGAGCAGAGTACAGGGGTACGATCACCTCCCTGGTACTACTGGCTCCACTACTCCCGATACAAGCCAGGATGCCGTTGGCCTTCTTGGCCACCTGGGCAAACTGCCGGCTCATGTTCAGGCAAGCGTCAACCAGCACTCCCAGATCCTTTTCCTCTGCACAGCTTTCCAGCCACTCTGCCCCAAGCCTGTAGCACTGCATGGGGTTGTTGTGACCAAAGTGCAGGACCTGGCACTTAGTCATGTTGAACCTCATCCCATTGGCCTCTGCCCATCGATCCAGCCTGTCCAGGTCCCTCTGCAAGGCCTTCCTGCCCTCCAGCAGATCGACGCTTCCCCGCAACTTGGTGTCGTCTGTAAACCTACCGAGGGTGCGCTCAATTCCCTCATCCAAATCATCAATAAAGATATTAAAGAGGATGGGCCCCAACACTGACCCCTGTGGAACACCACTTGTGACCGGTTGACAGCTGGATTTAATGCCATTTATCACCACTCTCTGGGCTGGGCCAGTTTTTAACCCAGCAAAGTGTACTTGTCCAAGCCATGGGCTTCCAGCTTCTCCAGTAGAATACTATGGGAGACCGTGTCAAAGGCTTTGCTGAGGTCTAGGTAGACTACGTCAACAGCCTTTCCCTCATCCACCAGGTGGAGCACCTGGTCATGGAAGGAGATGAGGCTGGTCAGGCAGGACTTGCCTTTCATGAACGGATGCTGACTGGGCATGATCTTCCGCTATCTTCTCATACCTCTTCACAATTATGTGGTTTTGTTCTGTTCTGTTTTATTTATTAGCATTTAATTTATTTATTTCCATAGGTATGGTGCACCTAGCTCATGTGATTTTATATGATGACTAAATTGTTAGTGCTGTCTGCAGTCATCTTGCAGTGCATGCTTGCAGGATCCTCCCTACCTTTATTCTCTTCCTTCCAACATCACACGTATGGGCTTCCTGAGCATTCAGTTGAGATTGACACACATACAGTGCTTAATTTTTTTTTCTGAATGGACTGTTTAGTAGGATTGCATGGTCATAGAGATGCCATCCACATCAGTGGATGTGCCAAAATGTTATTGGAAAGAATCTGATTTCAAAAAAATATTCTTTTCCCTACATTTTTTCCCCAGTGGATGATGTCATCAAAATATTACAGGTGTTCAGGAGAATCATCCTGTTCCAAGGCAGTCTGGATCAGTCCATGGCAAATGGGGAGGGCTGTGTTTCCACCCCTGGGGCAGTTGATTCCAGGTGTACTGGATGCCCCAAGTGAAAGCAAACCATGGCCTGCACTCTGCTGCCAAAAGGATTGAAAAAAATGCATTAGCAATATCAATGGTCACTTGGCAGCCCTTGACTCCAGTTCGTATTGAAGTTCTAGCGTGTCTGGCACAGCAGTAGTCAGCAGTAGCGTGACTTCATTCAGGCCACAATACTCCACAGTTAATCTCCACTCACCATTAGACAAGATCAGACAGCTAGTTGACCAAAGGAAGCCAGTCGATGTAATCTTTTGGATTTCAGTAAAGCTTTCAATACTGTCTCTCACAGTATCCTTCTGGACAAAATGACCAGAATACAGTCAGATTAAAGCATAATAAGATGGGTGAACAATTGGCTGACGAGTCAGGCCCACAGGATTCTTGTAAATGGGGTTACATCAGGCTGGCGACCTGTCACTAGTGGGGTTCGTTCCTCAGGGCTCCATTTTAGGACTAGTCCTCTTCAATGTTTTCATAAACAATTTGGATGAAGGACTTGAAGGATTTTTGAGCAAGATCGCGGACAATACCAAATTGGGTGGAGGTCTTGACTCCGTCGAGGGTGGTGAGGCCTTGCAGAGAGATCTGGACAAATTAGAGAGCTGGGCAATTGCCTACTGTATGAAGTTTAACAAGAGCAAGTGCCGGGTCCTTCACCTGGGAACAGGCAACCCTGGCTATACGTACAGACTGGGGGATGAGACGCTGGAGAGCAGCCCCACAGAGAGGGATCTGGGGGTCGTGGTTGATAGCAAGCTGAATATGAGCCAGCAGTGTGCCCTGGCAGCCAGGAGGGCCAACCATATCCTGAGGTGCATCAAGCACGGCATTGCTAGCTGGTCGAGGGAAGTGCTTGTCCCACTCTACTCTGCGCTGGTACGGCCTCACCTCGAGTACTGTGTGCAGTTTTGGGCATCACAGTAAAAAAAGGATGTGAAACTATTGGAGAGGGTCCAGAGGAGGGCTACAAGGGTGGTGAAGGGCCTAGAGGGAAAGACATACTAGGAGCAGCTGATGTCACTTGGTTTGTTCAGCCTGGAGAAGGGGAGACTGAGGGGAGACCTCATCGTGGTCTACAACTTCCTCAAGAGGGAAAGCAGAGAGGCAGGCGCCGATCTCTTCTATTGGTGACCAGTGATAGGACGCAAGGGAACAACCTGAAGCTGTGACAGTGGAAGTTCAGATTGGATATCAGGAAGAGGTTCTTCACCGAGAAGGTGGTCGAGCACTGGAACAGACTCCCCAGGGAAGTGGTCACGGCACTGAGCCTGCCACAGTTCAAGAAGCATTTGGATAATTGTTGTGGTTTAACCTGGCTGGCAGCTAAACACCACACAGCCGTTCGCTCACCCTCCCCCCTCCCTCTCTGGGATGGGGGAGAGAAACGGGAAAGTGAAGCCTGTGGGTTGAGATAAAGACAGTTTATTAAGATAGAAAATAATAATAATAATAATAATAATAATAATAATAATAATATGTACAAACAAGTGATAAACAATGCAATTGCTCACCACCCGCTGACCAATGCCCAGCCCAACCCCGAGCAGCCGGCCCCCCACCCCGGCTAGCCACCCCTATATATTGTTCAGCATGACGTCAGATGGTATGGAATACCCCTTTGGCCAGTTTGGGTCAACTGTCCTGGGTCTGTCCCCTCCCAGCTCTTGCTGCCCCCCCAGCCTGTCCGCTGGCAGGACAGAGCGAGGAGCTGAAAAGTCCTTGGCTTAGTATAAGCACTGCTCTGCAGCAATTAAATCATCAGCATGTTATCAGCACTCTTCTCATCCTAATCCAAAAAATAGCACCCTACCAGCTACTAGGAGGAAAAATAACTCTGTCCTAACTGAAACCAGGACACCTAGAGAGCTTGCAGTCACTGCCAGAGCATGTCTCCTGAGCCTATGGGCTGCCATTTGGCAGGGTCTGCTGTGCCCATTGCTGTAATGGGCTGAGGGCAGTATGCTTTTTGTCCAAGCTCCACTACTGATAGGGAACTTGTAGTGTGGTTTTACTCCTCCACTTCTGAGCACAGAGATGTTGTTCTGTTCCCCTTTGAATACAGAGGGCGTCATCTCCCTGTGAAGGTTGGGGACAGCCTTGGCTGCAGTGACCATGAGATGGTGTTCAGGATCTTGTGAGGAGGAAGCAGAACAAAAAGTAGGATCGCAACCCTGGACTTCAGGAGAGCAAACTTTAGCCTCTTCAGGGACCTACTTGCTGAAAGGCGAGACAAACAATTACAGGAAAAATTAGATCTCTTACTAAATCTTACTTAATTAGCAAAGTTGCAGGAAAGGTATTTGAGGTGCCTGGAGGAATCTGAGACGGAATATGTGTGGAGAGTCTCCCTCAAGGCGGGGGACCGAATCCTATTAAGTGAGGAAGAGGCAGGAGGCTATTGGGCCCTTGGAGTGTTTTTAACCATTGCACCAGGTGATCAAAATTACTCATTGACTACACAAGCTGCCTATTTGGTTGGTGGCATAGACCCCCAAGAAAGAGGAGATCCCCTTGTTATGAAGACCTCGGAGTTTTCTTTTGTATTTTACAGAACTACTGATGCCAAGAAACTGCACATGGGACAACGGGTTACCCTACACTGAAATGGAGTGTACTCAAGGGCTGTTGTAGTGGGTTTATGTGGCAAGGTTTTGGTAGCGGGGGGGCATAGGGGTGGCTTCTGTGAGAAGAATCCAGAAGCTGTCCCGTGTTAGATAAGGGCCCCGCCGCTGCCAGAGCTGAGCCAATAAGCGATGTTGTTTGTGCCTCTGTGAGAGCATATTTAAGAAAGGGATAAAAAACAAACAACTGCTGCTCAACAGCAGCTGGGAGAGAGAGGAGTGAGAAACAGCCTTGCAGACACCAAGGTCAGTGAAGAAGGAGGGGGAGGAGGTACTCCAGGTGCTGGAGCAGAAGGTCCCCTGTGGCGTGTGGAGAAGACCATGGTGGAGCAGGTTGTCCCCCTGCAGCCCATGGAGTACCACGGTGGAGCAGGGTTCCACGCTGCAGCCCGTGGAGGAGACCACGGTGGAGAAGGTGGATCTGGCCTGAAGGAGGTTGCGGACTATGGAGAACCCTTGCTGGAGCAGACTCCGGGCCGGACCTGTAGCCCGTGGAAAGGGGACCACGCAGGAGCAGGTTATCTGGCAGGAGCTGCCGCCCATGTGGGATCCATATTTGGAGCAGTTCTTGAAGAGCTGCTGCCTGTGGGAAGCCCACGCAGGATCAGTTCGGGAAGGACTGCATCCAATGGGAGGGACCCCATGCTGGAGCAGGGGAAGAGAGTGACTGAGAAGTAGTGGCAGAGATGACACACTATAGACTGACCATAACCCCCATTCCCCTGTTCCCCCCTGCTGCTCAGGTGGAGGAGGTGGAAGAGGGTGGATGGGGGGGAGGTGTTTTTGGTTTCTTTCCTTTGTTTCTCACTTCTCTAGCTTGTTAGTAATAGGTAATAAATTATATTAATCTCCCTACTCTGAGTCTGTTTTGCTCGTCATGATAATTCTTGAGCAATCTCCCTGTCCTTATCTCAAACCTTGAGCCCTTTTTCTTTGTATTTTCTCCCCGTTTCCCTTTGAGAAGGGGGAATGAGAGGGTGGTTGTGGTAGAGCTCAGCTGCCCACCCGAGTAAAACCACCACAGCTGTTAATATTTACTGTGTTTTGATAATGATAATAATTTAGAAAGCAAATTTTTAACATGGGGACAGCTATGTGGATTATTGTAATAATACACTAGGAAACAGTGCACCAACACACCATGGGGAATGCATATTCCTAGGGTGTGGGGAGCACCACAGCATGGTGATTGGCATTACATGCAGACTACTAACTGGTGTATTAATTGGCCTCTTCAGGAGCCTACTTGGAAGAATCCCATGGGTTAGGGCCCTAGAAGGAAGGGGGATCCAGGAGAGCTGGTCAATATTCAAGCATTACCCCCTCCAAGCTCAAGATCGATGTAGCCCTATGAGCAAGAAGGCAAGGAAAGGGGGCAGGAGACCTGCATGGATGAGCAAGGAGCTCCTGGCAAAGCTCAGTCAGAAGAAGGAAGTATACAGCATGTGGAAAAAGAGATAGTCCACTAGAGAGGAATATAGGGACACTGTCAGAGTATGCAGGGATGTGACAAGGAAGGCCAAAGCCCATTTGGAATTAAATCTGGCAAGGGATGTCAAGGACAATGAGAAGGGCTTCTTCAAATACATCAGTAGCAAGAGGAAAACTAGGGAAAATATGGACCCGCTGCTGAGTGGGGCAGGTGCCCTGGTAACAAAGGATACAGAGAAGGCAGAGTTACTGAATGCCTTCTTTGCTTCTATCTTCAGTGGTAAGACCAGCCCTCAGGAATCTCAGACCCTGGAGACAAGGGAGGAAGTCTGGAGAAAGGAGGACTTTCCCTTGGTCAAGGAGGATCAGGTCAGAGATCATTTAGGCAAACTTGATACCCACAAATCCATGGAATGCACCTACAAGTGCTGAGGGAGTTAGCCGATATTATTGTTAGGCCACTCTCCATCGTCTTTGAAAGGTTGTAGAGAACAGGAGAGGTGCCTGAGGACTGGAAGAAATCCAGTGTCACTCCAGTCTTCAAAAAGGGCAAGAAGGAGGACCTAGGAAACTACAGGCCGGTAAGCCTCACCTCCATCTGTGGAAAGGTGATGGAACAGCTAATCCTGGAGGTCATCTCCAAGCATGTGGAGGATAAGAAGGTGATCAGAAATAGTCAGCATGGATTCACCGAGGGGAAATCAGGCTTAACCAATCTGATAGCCTCCTATGATGGGATAACTGGCTGGGTAGATGAGGGGAGAGCATTGGATGTGCTCTACCTTGACTTCAGCAAGGCTTTTGACACTGTGTCCCATGACATCCTCATAGGCAAGCTCAGGAATTGTGGGATAGATGAGTGGACAATGAGGTGGACTGAGAACTGACTGGATGGCAGAGCTCAGAGGATTGCGCTCAGCGCTGCAGTCTAGTTGTAGGCTGGTAGCTAGCAGTGTCCCCCAGGGGTCAGTACTGGGTCCAGTGTTGTTCAACGTATTCATCAGTGACCTGGATGATGGAATAGAGTGCACCCTCAGCAAGTTTGCTGATGACACAGAACTGGGAGGAGTGGCTGATACCCCAGAGGGCTATGCTGCCATTCAGAGGGACCTGGACAGGCTGGAACACTGGGCAGTAAGGATCCTCATGAAGATCTGTCGGAATGGGAGTGACCCGGAGTAACGACGCAACCTCAGTGCGAGTATAATCATTCTCCTTTAATGAATGTTCTAGCAAGGTATATATATGCTACCATTACAGCATGCGCAGACAACAACTTATAATTGGTCTAACTTCTATGCACACGTCTCTAGCACTAATATAATTGGTACAACGGTGCCATCTCTCCTCCCGAACATAGTTCCGCATATTTTAGCTATAACATCACTCAAGATTATCAGCCCTGGGCCTACATTATCTTCACAGTACTTCAAGGCCTGAGTTGCGCACTTGTAATTAAATCATGCCCCTTCTCATTTAAACATAGCTCCACAATTCCCCCTTTTTGTTTTTGAGCAACCCAGGCCTGGTCTACTACCTTTAACACTGCAAACATTGCAATAAGCAAGGCACTATAAGCAACAGGTTAAAAATAGAATAGTGCTTCGCAGCGATGCTGCTTCTCACTCGCACAGCACAATCACACAATCACGCGGAGGCCTCTTGTACCTTTCATTCATACCACTAAGAAAATATCACTTAAAATAATTTGTCTGCGGCTTCATGAGGTCCTTGTCTACTCCCGTGGTGAGTGGCTGAGAGTGGAGACCCCTCCGAGGAAAATGCTCGGGGTGCACCTAGGGGCGTCCATTCCACAGTCGATCCCACAGCCGAGCAGAGCTGCTCCTGGCACAAGGAACGATGCTATTATAGTTTTGTATAATTACACCAAAGAGATGCATTGCGATAAGGAGCGAGTGTGACATTGACAATTTGTTTCATGGTTTGGTTTTTGCCCAAGTAATTGAACCCTACACATGGTGTGGCTGTTACACTTCCCAGGATATCTAATTCCTGTGGCTCTAGGGGCAATCACAGCAAGTAAACAGTCCAGTCTTTGTTATCTGCTGGGAGCCCCACCAGACATGTCGTAAATGGGTCGTTAGCACTAGCCAGGGACAGGCACATCGCTTCTTGTCCTGTCATGTTGGCGAGGGTGACCCAGATGTTGCAGCATGGTTGGATGGAGACCCAGGTCTGGCAATAACCGATGACAGCGGTGATTGTGAGGAGGAGGCCAACCACGGCCTTACCCCCTTTTTTTTTTTCTTTCTTTTTTTTTTCTTTTTTTTTTCCTCTTTTTTTTTTTTCTTCCAGTAGCTTCAGATTTTACTCCATAATTTGCAATGATGGTTCGCGCTTGTTGCAAAATTTTCCAGTCATGTGGCTCCCACTTTGCCGCACCGTTCTCGTGTATCACAGGACAAGCAATGCTAGCGGCTGCACTCCATTGTCCTTCCAGGATAGCATCCTTTATGACCCTACTCCATCGCATGGGTCTAACTGGCGCCGGTGGGCCAGCAGGGGGAAATGATGGGGTGGGCTCCTCTCCGCTCAACGGGGAACGATCCGCTACTGATACCTTGTCTTTTAACCGCAGGTCCAGATCCACAAGGCGCTGCTGGACAATTTCTAACAGTTTTTCCGAATTTTCTAGGGGTGGTTCTACACAGTCGCCGCGAGGTGAAGTTGCCGGAGCAGAGGAGTCAGCAGAGAGCGGCAAGGGCGGGTGAAGAGGCAGAGCCGAGGGCGGGGGTTGGCGCGCCTCCCCTCCCTCGCCTGCGGGCGGTGCAGGACATCCCCCCTGGTTGTCCTGGGGTGTTACTTCCGCAAGTGGCTCAGATCTCTGCTCTGGCCTGGCCCCGTCAACTTCCGCTTTCATTGCGGTCAATGGTGGGTCCGGCGGGACTCCTGCGTAGTGTGGGGGCGGCCTGTTACCCGGCCCATCACCATCAATGCGCGATAGGAGTTCGGAGACTGTCAAGCATGGAACCCTGGTCATTCCTTTAACTGCAGGGAGCCCAAAAATATGCGCAAGAGTCCCGGGTTTTCTTTCCAAATCCCCAGATTTTTTAGGGACCGTCCCTGGGATTAACATTTGAGCAGCAGCACAGGCTACCTCCTTTTCTGCTTTCATGGTTTTTAACGTCTCTATTACTGTACGCCACAACTCGCGGACAGTTTTCACTTTCTATCTTTTGAATCTCCCGTTATAGTCTTTTCCCACATGGTATTCCCAAATACTTGCCATTCCGTAACGGAGAACAGCAGGGTCATCTCTCTAAAGTGTCCCCATTGCAGTCCTAACTTGATCAATTTGATCAGTTTCTTTCCCGTTGTCTCGATACTTCTCTTAGAGAGTATTCCAGCGAGCAACGTTGCTGCAGCTTCCACCTCCATAGCTGCGCTTTCCACTGGGAGGGGAGGTCCATGTCTGCCCTGAGTTTGCACACAGGCAGCACTCCTCCCAGCCCTTTTGTTTCCCATTCCCCTCCTCTTGCTGCTTACCACAGTCTCGGAGAACTCAGTTGAGCTGGACTATCTGGCGAGTAACCATCCTCTACAACCAGATCTCGGAATGGGAGTGACCCGGAGTAACGACGCAACCTTGATGCGAGTATAATCGTTCTCCTTTAATGAATGTTCTAGCAAGGTATATATATGCTACCGCTACAGCATGCGCAGACAACAACTTATAATTGGTCTAACTTCTATGCACACATTTCTAGCACTAATATAATTGGTACAACGGTGCCGTCTCTCCTCCCGAACATAGTTCCGCATATTTTAGCTATAACATCACTCAAGATTATCAGCCCTGGGCCTACATTGTCTTCACAGTACTTCAAGGCCTGAGTTGCGCACTTGTAATTAAATCATGCCCCTTCTCATTTAAACATAGCTCCACAAAGATCAACAAGGGTAAGTGCAGGGTCCTGCACCTGGTACAGGAGCGGGTGGGGCCTCTTCCCTACAGGCCTGGGTCCCAGCTGTGGAGAAACTTTCTGAAAGCGTCCACCAACTAAAAGAGAATACTTTGGAGAAACTTTCTGAAGAGGTCCACCAACTTGAAGAAAGATTATTTTCCTCCCCACCTGAACGAACCAGTGTCTCAGCTATTAGGGGTAAGCACTCATCCATACAAGGAAGATGATATGGTGGATACACACCTCGTGCTATCCTGTGGTTTTACCTATGTGACCATGGAGAGGACATGAGAAAATGGGATGGAAAATGCACCGCGACCCTAGAGGCACGGGTACGTGAGTTGCAAAAGAAAACAAGCGGGAAAAAGGGGTTCCCTGAAAAGTTTGCTGCTCCAACTTCCAGCAGGCAGTCCCTTAAACACAGGAATGAAGATTCTGACCAGGATTAGAGGGGCCCTGCCTCCAGCCA
>JAACYQ010015835.1:0-10929 GCA_011075105.1 Heteronetta atricapilla
TGCTGTTTCATTGTGCTTTCTTTGCAGTTTAGCCAATGTTCTGTGTTAGAATTTGCCTTTTTTTTTTTTTTCCTTTGAATTGTTGGATGATTGTTTTTACACTTAACCATTTTTGTAAAGGTATTTACATTTTATCCATTCAAATGACTGTACTTCCTTCTTACTTGTTCTGTATTGATCTCACTGTTATGAACAGTTGCTTCCTGAAGTAGGCTGGCTTTGGTGGCATAGTGAGACATGAATTAAAGCGTGCAGCTGATTTGCTCATCAGCAAGTAGTGTGTGTGGCCTTGTCTGTTCCTAGCTTCTTCTCCATGTGATTGCCTGGAATTTAGTCTGGGGTCATGGCAGAGGTGAGTGTCCTGACAGCCTCATCAGGATGTGAAGGTGAGTGTTCTCCTTTAAACAACTCAGGGGAGTCTGTGGATCATAGACCCCGATCCTTATGCACGACTTGAGCCTCTGTGGTATTTGGTGGGAGGAGGTATCAAGAGTAGACATTGGTGAGGAGTGTAGAGGGAATAGAAATATATACACTTATGCACACTTTTTTTGTATTTTTTTGACCAAAGTCTATTTTATATGCTTCATTTATCAGTGGCTGAGTCTATTGCATATGCTTTGTATAGCAGTAGCTGAGTGAATGATCATTGTCCTCTGTGACTGTAAACTGCACTTACAAGTCTGTCCTGTATGCATAATTTTATTTCATGTGTTAGCCTTTACCTTCAGTCATTGCGTACCCTTTCTGTTGATAATCTCTGAACATGCAGATTCAAGAGTATTTTGATCCTTTGTTTAATAATTCACTGAGGTTTATTCTGAACTCCATATAGGTTTAACATTTCAAGCAACAAATGAAGATGATCTCAGCACAGAAAGCAACCAATCCCTATTGATTGTAAACCAGGAGGAGTCAAGACTGGACATAGGTGAGGAGCATAGAAGGAACAGAAATAGTCTGAACATTAGTAAAATAAATCTAGAGTATCTGAAACTGAAACTTCTGAAAAGAAGTTCACTTACATACACTTTTTTTGGTATGAAAATTTTGGACCAAAGTCTATTGCTATGCTGATATTTTCAACAGTGTTAATACTATTTTAAAGATCTAATTGCATATCTCCCTTCCTTGTATTAGAAATACAGCAGAGCTGTACCTCTCCACCAGTGATTAAAAACGGTGTTCTTCTTAGCCCTCTGTTGCTTAGCTACAAAAATGGTTCTTCAGTAGAATACAGTTGCCAGCTTTACCATTTTTTGGATGGACCTAGCACTGTTTACTGCAAACAAGGAAACTGGACAGAACAACCAACTTGCTTAGGTAAGGTTTGTGAGGAAAAAAATAAAGAATTGTGACATGAAATGTAGAAAGGAACAGCTGGAAAGGACCTCTAGATAATCTTTTAATGACTCCCTTTTCTCTTTCATTTGAGCTAACAGATTTCAAAACCATTATCAACTATACCTAGCCCACTGCTGCTAAGTGTCTTCTGGCCTCTTCTTAGTTCTTCTGTTTTCCTGAGTGAAGAGTTCTAGAACTTATCTAGCCCCATTATTTTGGAATGTTTTCTAATTCCTTTATCTCCCACATCCTCCATTCAGTGGATTCTTCCTGTCTTTTGAAAGATGTTTAGAAGAAATGACTGCAGTCACTGCCTAAGTAGTTTTTTGGTTAGGGTTAGGAAGGAATGTGACTTGGACTTTCATTTTTAAACTGTCAGCCTTTTTTTTGTTGTTGTTGTTGTTGTTGTTGTGTCCTTGTATCCACCGCTCAGTTGTGGACTTTTAGATGTTTTCCTAATTTTTCCATGTTGCTGCTATGTATGCTGCTCGAAACAACATATAGAACTCCCTCTAGGAGTTTACAAGTGTAGGCAGGAATACGACTTCTGATGACTTACAAGAGTTCTTTGTTTATCCTCCCTCCCCTCCTGTAATGAAATGATTCCTACACCACACATCCACTCCCCCGGCATCCTTTTCTAAATGTATTCACTTTAAGTATTCAATCCACTGTGAAAATGCAAATAAATAACCAATTCAGTTTGAGTTATTTATTTCTACGGGAATAAAACATACCTACTCAGGATTGAAAGGCCCAGGTCAGCATTCTTAGATCTCAATAATCTAAATAATTTAACGAAGTCTGTGAAATAATGAAAACGAATCAGCTGTGAATATTGTGTGTGTTCTAAGCATCCCATTAACTGCATTATCCTATCCATGTCTTCTGAGATTTCTTTTCAGTTCCCACCCAATCAGTTGGGAAATACCCTGTACTGTAGGTGGTTTGGGGAAATATCCATGCCAATATTTTGTTACAGTGCTGTCATTAGAATGTGTGATAGGTCAATTCTCCTTGCCTTTCCTTCCAAAAATCATTAATAAGGGCCTCTGTGAAGCACTGATTCTCTTAAGACTTGCAAAAATTTATTTCTTCAACTGCCCTTTGTCAGGCTTTATTAAAGTGGTGCAGTGGATTCAAAAGTTAGAGGTTAATTTTCTGACAGAAAGCTAGGTTACCCAATTTGATCCTGGTGCTGAGAAGTCTGTCAGAAAGCAACCAAAACAATACTGACCTAGGAGAACCTGAAAAAGCCTAAAGATGTCTAAATACTTTATACAGTGTCAAAACATATGAAAAAAAAAAAAGGCAAACGAAGAATTGTCACGTCTTCAGCCTATTTCTTTACTTTTGCTTTCTTTTTAAGTGTGTTTTTAGTTCTATTTCTCGCAAGATTCCAAAACACTTTATAATTACGCATTTAGATTTCTCTTTCTCTACTGCAAAAGGCAGTTAAGAAATCACTACATAGAATCACAGAACATCCGAGTTGGAAGGGACCCACAAGGATCATCAAGCCCAACTGCTGCATCCCCAAAGGACCACCGAGCAAATCAGATCATGTATCTGAAAGCATTGTCCAAACTTGATTGCTTTTATTTCCCAGATCCATGCATTCTTAATGTAACTGCTATAAACAATAACAACATAGAGTTAAAATGGAGACAGGAAGAATTAATATTCCTACATGGTGACCTCATAGAGTTTGAATGTAAAGAAGGATATGATTTTCCCCAGACTACCCTTCCTTCTCCTGGGAGGACGCAGTGTAACCACGGGAGCCTGACATACCCCAAATGTGTCGTTAAAGGTAAAGCAATATTTTTGTGTTTGTCCTTTTGAATTCATCAGTGCCAGCCCTATTTAGAACCATTTGCTGCAGTGGTGGAGGCCTAGGATGTATTGTCAACAAAAGTAAAAGTTTAGTATCCGACAGTACAAGTACATTGATAAATATGTCTGAGTATAGCAAAAACAATACAACTTCCATGGATTTGGAAGGCCATCGAAGGGAGGAAGGAGCTGTTCTCCAAGCACAGGGAACTCCAAGCTCTGTAGAAAGACAGCTGTAAACAATGAAATGCACACAAGGGGTGTTTCTTGTGGTTAGAATTAGACGGGAGGTTGCGTTCTGATTTGAGACATAATGCAGTAGTAATGAGCATACGCTGGGAGTTGATAGTTACCTAGTGTTGGCAGATTAAAGCTGCTGATTGGGTAGTTTCTTATGTTGAATGTTTCACAAAGATTTTTGCTGTTATTCCAGCTCCTATGGAAAAATGTGACTCTCCACCTTCTATTGCAAATGGAGCTCTTACTCTCCCACCCCTTGCCCAGTATGAGAGTGGATCTTCAGTTCAGTATAATTGCTATGACTATCATTTCTTGCAAGGATCTGAGCCAGTGGACTTCACCACCAGTTTGCATAGGTAGGCGTGAGAAGATACATAAGCATTGATTTCTCCTACTCAGATGCTTTGCATTTGTAAATTGAGTATCGTCAGCTGGAACATTAAAATCTTCACTTCTTATTTTTTTTTTTTTTTTTTCATTTAGAGATGACAGCTTTAACAGATGCAAGAGTTTGGCTTTTGTATTAGATAAGTCTGACATGCCTGCAGCGTCCAAAAATACAGTGATGTCATGTATAAGATATTAAGAGAATGGGGAATAATAACGTGAATTATCAGTGTCGATTCCAGTCACAAAGACATGAATTCAAAAATAATCAATTTATTAACGCTGAATGTGTCTCTATTCTTTAGAGCCATGCCATGCACTTTGTCAAAAAATGAAATGGAGAAAAATAATGTGCTGCTGGAAGGGTTTTATGAGAACCAAGTTTACTTTTACCATGGGGATTATGTTGGATTTTACTACAAACAGAACCATTTTAGAGAAGAATCTGGTGCAACTTTATTTCAAGTGCAGTGTAAGAGAGGACAGCTGGAGTATCCAAGATGCGTCAAAAGAGGAAAATAAGTGTGAACGTCAGGAAAGTTCACAGGAAAGGTATGTTGTGCATTAATACTGCTTCATATTTCAAGATGACTGCAGTTGACTCAGAAATGGGTGTTCAGTGGCATAGTTGAATCTGAGCCAAAGTGGGAAGGAATTGGGGAAGCGGTATGCGGCACGAGGTCTGGGAAATCAGTGGGACAATGCAATGTTGACACACTGTGTGGAAATTTTAGGAAGTAGTAGTTCTTTGAGGCTTATAATGCTAAACTTGAGAATGCATCAAAATCTGGAGAACTTGAGCAAAGCACCATTAGAAGAAGATGCTGAACAAGTAGTGTTCTGTGTTGTAAGGATCTTGGTGGTTTTGACATGATTGCATTTCTGACTCGAGAATATAGCTAAACTGCGAGGTAATTTTGTGCCCTTCAAACTGTAATACTACAGTGAGAGAGGAGAAGCCAATTTCTTTTGTACAACTAACAGCACCCATGTCTCCTTCCTTAGGTGAGAAGTCTCCAAAGGACGTGGCTCAAGGGACAAGAAAAGGAGAAAGCGTTTTAAGAGAATGTGTGTAAGGGATGAAAACATGTAAAGTATAGAAATATGTGAGTTCCACTCAGTAGTTAATAATTAATCTTAAATAAAAAGTCAAGCAAACAGCTTTATTTACTATTTGAGAACATGTCAACTAGTCAAGTGATCCACTGTAATTACTTTGTAGGATTCCTTTGCAACTTGCACGTTTGTACTCGTGGGGCTGTGGCCTGTGAGAATGTTGCATGGCTGAAGATCCAATGAAAATTCAGGAATACAGAAAATGCTTTCCTCATGTTAATTTTGCAAAATAAAGACAACAATGCACAGCGATCTCCTAGCACTGAAGTAGGCTGGCTTTGGTGGCATAGTGAGACATGTATTAAAGGGTGCAGCTGATTTGCTCATCAGCAAGTAGTGTGTGTGTGGTCTTGTCTGTTCCTAGCTTCTGCTCCATGTGCTTGCCTTGAATTTTGCCTGCGGTCATGGCAACAAAGAACTCTCTAGTGATGTGGCCACTCATTGAGACCTTCTGCAGATATTTTGCTGTGGCAGTGCCTTTGGTTATGTAATACTGGGGATGTGACACTCTTAGTGAAGGCCCCCTTGTGGCCCACATCATGGAGCCACATTTCAAAGAAAGGATTTGCATTCTTTGAAATTTTTGCTTAGCTTCTTGTTGTTTCTCTCTGTATCTTTTGAGGATGCATTTCAAATCTATGGATAAAAAATAGGCTCTTATTTCTTAATTTATTGTACTGGAATTAAGCAATTCATGATTAATGTGTCTCACTGTTTTTACCTCAGCATGTAATAGAATTCTTTCCTTGTTTAGTATACTTTTTCATGTTAGATCACTTTTGATTATATCTTTTAATAAGTGAAGATAATATGAGTTTTGATAATGGAATGAAATATTAATGGCTTGATAAGAAGCATGGATTTAATATCCTTTGTTGTCAGTAATGATTTTTAAAATTTTTTATTTAGCTGGGAAGTATCAAACAAGTATCTTTCTCTTCACATGCTTGCTCACTCAAAATATTCATCAGAGCTTGACACAGAACTGCTCTTTGTATAAAATTGTACAACTTTTTCCTTGATGGTTTGTTGGTTTTAGATAACTACCATAGAAAGGTACTTTTTGTTAAAAAAAATGTCATGAACTTGGTGTCTTTCTGGTTCTACTATACTTGTACTTCTCTTTGTGCCTTATTTTACAGAATACACATCCTCAACAACTTAACAAACTAGTACATGTCTCTATCTGCCAGCATTTTATCCGGCAAGATTATTTTTCCTTAATTTTAGAAATATATATATATCCATATTTCACTGTTGAAGCTGGTGTATATTCTTTCAAGAAGATAGTGACATTTATTCCCATTATCAGAAGAAGGTAAAGGTCTCCTGTTCCTGTCAGCCCTGCAATGAAGCATTAAAATGGGGAATAAATATCAATCATCAGAATTACAGTTTATACTGAAAATTCCTTGAATTAGGCAACATTTATGTAAATCATGGTACTAATGTTTTGTTTTGGGGAACAGATGATGGACGGACATCTATTTTCAAGACAGTCTGCATCATTCTTGTCAAATAGTGGCTGTCATTTTTAACAGTCAGGATAAATAAGGAAAATATTTTTCCTTTTTTAGAGGTAATATTTCCATCTGATTATTTTATAGAAGATTTGACTTTCTTTTATTGATTGTTACTTACACGGGCCATCTGACAGGATTACTGATGCCAGCAAGGAGCTCTTTACTGTGCAATCACCTTGACCTGGATATTTTATTCAGGACCAGTGTAGGTAAATTACAAGTATATCAACGTATTTCAGGTATGGTTGAAATAATATTTCATTAGCACTGGAATCACTTCATTGCTGTATACAGATGGATGCTATGTCACACTTCAGATACTGTAGTTGCTCACACTTGGTTGCAGATGTTGTGCATTTAGACGGATTTTGCTGCATGCCATTCACGTTGGAAAAAGGAGTGCTTCATTCATTCTTTTCTGGTCTGAATCAGAATTCCAAATATTCAATTTTTCTCCTTTTGGTTTGGGGTTGAAAAGATCCAGTAGGAAGCAAATGAAATTTCTGAGAATAATGACGGAACAAAACCACATCAAGTCTGTGAACTGCCATCTACCTAGAACTCTCATTAAAAGCAGTGAGACTGTTTGCTAGACCAATATGTACCCGGTTTTGATTGGGATAGAGTTAATTTTCTTTCTAGTAGCTGGTATGGTGTCATGTTTTGGTTAGAAGGTGAGAATAATGCTGATAAAACGCTGATGTTTTAGTTGTGCTGTGCAGTGCTTACATAGAGCCAAGGACTTTTAGGCTTCTTGTGCTGCCCTGCCAGCTGGGAGGCTGGGGGTGCCGCAGGAGCTGGGAGGGGACAGAACCAGGACAGCCAACCCCAGCTGCCCAAAGGGACTATACAAATGGGACCTTTCCATACCATGTAAAGTGATGCTGAACAATAAAACTGGGGCAGAGGGGTGGGGGGCTGCCCTTGATTAGGGACTGGCTGAGCATCAGTCAGCTGATGGTCAGCAATTCTACTGAGCATTGCCTGTTTTATTTATTCTTTTTGCTATTGGGTTTGGGGCGGGGGGGGCGGGGGGGAGGAGGTTCTTTTCTTTTGTTTTCATTTTCTTTCTTATGAAACTGTCCTTATCTCAACCCATCAGTTCTGGCACTTTTCAGTTTTCTTCCCCATCCCACTGGCAGGAGAGGGAATGGAGAGTTTAGACCTGTGTGATGCTTACCTGCCTGCATGTCAGGCTTAACCACAACAGTCCTTTTGACACCCAATGCAGGGCGTGAAGCCTTGAGACAATGACAGATCTGACCAGAGCATTTTAGAACAAATTTATTATATTCATTATAGCTGTTTAATAGTTGCCAGTCACAATGTGGATATATTTTTTATAATGTCAATTTATTTGCTATCAAGGTTGTTTTTCTTAATTCCTTTCCTGTTGTTTATCAACTCGGGGGGCTCACTAAAGTTTGTGTTTTGTCAGTTTGTATAGAGTGTATGGTCGTGTTACACTGACTGTTAATGTAATCTGGTATTTATACTTGGTGTTGCCATCATTCTTGCACCTCAGGAACCTTCTTATGGAAACTATTGTCATGTATAGTCTTTACCTTTTCTCCTCCAGTCTAATTACAATAGCTCCTGAAAATCTTACATATTCCTGGGATATGTAAGCAAACTGGCACGATCCTATTGCTATGTCTCCTGTATGTGTTTCTGGCTTTGGCTAAGGTTAAATGACTATTTAACCTTATCACCCAGAGATCTGCCCTGAGGCAGGATGATTATGGGTGGCAGGGTGTATGGGAGGATATGGGCAAGTATCTATCACAATTGTCACTTTCCAATGGTTTTGGACTTCATCCCTGAACAAATGCCGAATCCTAAAAAAATATAGATTTTTAAAAAAATTTTTATTATTATTATTTTTAAATGTATGGCCCTAGCCAGAGGTTTACAGCTCTCTGCACTGTGCTGGGGCCTATACCTATCAAACAAAAATCAATACTATTCAGCACTCTAAAGAAGCGAATGTCTCTGGATCCTATCCAGAGCACTAAATCTACTGCAACTCCCACAACAGACACTGTAGATGAACCAGAGAACTGACCTGTTCTTGTATCAATTGCCCTTATATTTAAGAAGAAACAATGGAAGAGGAAGCCAATTTGTTTAGGAAAAGAAGAAACTTCTACTAGCAAGGGGAAGGAGGAAGAAGTGGATAAGGCAGGCTCCTGCAACACAGGGCTATCACAAGAACAGGAGGGGGAAGAGGCAGATCTCACAAAAGATACTAACCACCTGATACCTGTGGATAATGACAGTAAAACACCTCTATAAACCCCCTCCCCACCCCCCCCCACTCATCAATACATCAATGGCACACAAACACAGAATCATAGAATCATTTAGGTTGGAAAAGACCTCTGAGATCACCAAGTCCAACTGTTAATCATAAAATCATAGAGTCATAGAATATCCCGAGTTGGAAAGTGCTCCGTCACCCTTACTATGAAGAAGCTCTTTCGCATGTTGGTGCGGAACTTCTTGTGATCCATTTTTTGGCCACTGCCACTTATCTTGTCCCCACAAACCACTGCAAATAGGTTGGCCAAATCCCTCTCTCTCCTACACTTCAGATGTTTTTAAACATCATTAATAAGATCCCCTCTCAGGCTTCTTTTCTCCAGGCTGAATAGACCCAGGTCTCTCAGTCTTTCCTCACAGGGAAGCTGTTTTAGGCCCCGTATAGTCTTTGTGGGCCTCCACCGGACTCTTTCCAGGAGATCCCTGTCTTTTTTGTGCCAAGGAGCCCAGAACTGGACACAGTACTCCAGGTGAGGCCTGACCAGGGCAAAGTAGAGGGGGAGGCTCACCTCCCTTGATCTGCTGGCCACATTCCTTTTAATGCTGGCTCATGGCCAACCTGTTGTCCACCAGGACACCCAGGTCCTTCTCTGCAGAGCTCCTCTCTAGCAGGTTGTCCCCCAGCCTGTACTGATAGGTCCGGTTGTTCCTTCCCAGGTGCAGGACTCTACACTTGCTCTTGTTAAACTTCATTTGGTTTCTTCCTGCCCATCTCTCTAGCCTGTCCAGGTCTCGCTGAATGGCAGCACAGCCTTCTGGCGTGTCAGCCACTCCTCCCAGCCTTGTATCATCGGTGTACTTGCTGAGGGTGGAGAGCCTGTACGGGGTTGTTGTGTCCCAAGTGCTTAACCTGGCAGTTAACCTTGTTGAACTTCATACAGTTGGCCTGGGCACATCAGTCAAGCCTATCCAGAGCCCTTAAGCAGATCAACACTTGCACGTAACTTGGTGTCATCTGCAATCTTACTGAAGGTGCACTCAATCCCTTCCTCCAGATCACTGATAAAGATATTGAAGAGAATTGGCCCCAGTACTGAGCCTTGTGGGACACCACTTCTGACTGGCCTCCAGTTGGATTTAACTCCATTCACCACGACTGTTTTGGCCTGGCCACCAGCAAGCTTTTTACCCAGTGAAGCATATGCCCATCCAAGCCATGACGAGCCAGATATTCCAAAGGAATGCTGTGGGAAATGGTGCTAAAAGATTTAGTAAAGTCTAGGTAGACAACATCCACAGCCTTTACCTCATCCAGTAAGCATGTCACCTTGTCATTAAAAGGAGATCAGATTAGTTGAGTAGGTCCTGCCTTTCATAAACACAAGCTGCCTGGGCTGGATTATGTAGTTGTCCTGTATGTGCCAAATGATGGCTCTCAAGATGATCTGCTCCATAACATTCTCTGGCACCAAAGTCAGGCTGCTAACTTTGTAGTTCCCTGGGTCCTCCTTCCAGCATTTTTAGAGATGAAAATAACATTTGCTAGCTACCAGTCAACTGGGACTTCCCCCAATAGCCAGGACTGCTGATAAATGATAGAAAGCTGCTTGTTGAGCACTTCCAACAGCTCCCAAATTACCCCTACATGGATCCCATCTGGCCCCATTGAAGTTGGCACAAGGCCAAGAACTCAAGCCTGCCTCCCCAGGGATGCCAGTTACTTTCATTCGAAAAATCTTGCAATTCCATGAACTACTGCAGAGGCTCAAGTCGTGCATAAGGATCGGGGTCTATGATCCACAGACTCCCCTGAGTTGTTTAAAGGAGAACACTCACCTTCACATCCTGATGAGGCTGTCAGGACACTCACCTCTGCCATGACCCCAGGCTAAATTCCAGGCAATCACATGGAGAAGAAGCTAGGAACAGACAAGGCCACACACACTACTTGCTGATGAGCAAATCAGCTGCACACTTTAATTCATGTCTCACTATGCCACCAAAGCCAGCCTACTTCAGGAAGCAACTGTTCATAACAGTGAGATCAATACAGAACAAGTAAGAAGGAAGTACAGTCATTTGAATGGATAAAATGTAAATACCTTTACAAAAATGGTTAAGTGTAAAAACAATCATCCAACAATTCAAAGGAAAAACAAAAAAAGGCAAATTCCAACACAGAACATTGGCTAAACTGCAAAGAAAGCACAATGAAACAGCA
>JAACYQ010015873.1:0-16217 GCA_011075105.1 Heteronetta atricapilla
CCCCCCCCCAGGTCCCCCCCAAATCCCCCCCCCCTCACCTGGTCCACCGAGTGCAGCGTCCCGCAGATGCTGGGGGCGAGAAGATCACTGGGGGGGTCCCGTGGGGGGACCCCCGGGATTTGGGGGGGGTCCCGGAGTTGGGGGGGGGCTGGGGGGGTTCATGGGGGGGGTCCCGGCGCCCACCTGAGGTCGTTTTTGAGCTCCACCACCACGTCCTTGCCCACCAGGGACTTGAAGAAGGAGTAGAACAGCTGCAGGGGGGCGGGGGGGGGTCAGGCGGCACCGAAAACCCCCGCAGGGGCCCCCAGGGGGAAGCCCCCACCCCCCGGGCAGGCCCCCAAACCCCCCCCCCCCCCCCCACGCTCCGCACCATCGCTGCCGTCGAGAAGCGCGCGCTCGGCCACTTCCGGCCACGCCCACTCGGCGCGAGGCCACGCCCCCCTGAGTTAACGTCGGGTCCCCGGGGCATGTCGGGAGGTGAAGTTCTCAGGCGCTGGGCTCGCGGGCGGCCATGTTGGGAGCCCGGCGCATGCTGGGAGCTGTAGTTTTCGGGCACTGCGCTTCCGGGCAGCCATGTTATGAGCCCGGGGCATGCTGGGAGTTGTAGTTCTCGGGCACCGCGCTTCCGGGCGGCCATGTTGGCAGTCCGGAGCATGCCGGGAGCTGTAGTTTTCTTGCACTGGGGCCGCGGGCGGCCATGTTGGGTGTCCCGGGAACCCCTGGGTCTCGCCCAGGGTCCGTGTTTTATTTTCTGTTACCTGTGCACGAAGTTTCACAGCGCGCCTCTGCATAAACACAGCCTGTCCCAGCATTAAAACGAGTTCCAAGGAGCCATGTCCATAAACTGCCCCCATCCGCACCTGCATGGTGTCTCCTGGTGGTGGTGGTCGGGGGTCATGGGGACGAAGGCTGGCGACTCTTCCTCCTCACCGCTCGTGGAGGCCTCGTCTCCGTTGCTCCTTGGCTCTTGCCCGCCTGTGGGACCGGAGTCTGCCATGCTCTTACTGGGAGACCGACCTCGGTACGGGCCCCAGGGCTTCTTCCTTCAGGCAGCTTGCACAACGCCCCGCAGTCAGCAGAGACATCCTGGTGCAATCAGTGACTGAGTCTCAAACAGGATTCCAATTAAAGTTAGCAACTGATTAGAGGAATCAAGGCAAGCAAACAGCGCTGGGTGCGCCGGGAGTCTCCACTCCACCAAGACGCACGCCCCACGGGGTCCCATTTTGGGCTTATATCCCCTCTACTAATGCATATTCATTATGGGGCGTGTCCTCCCACGAGCATGCCCTCTTCATCTTCTGGAATCTTCTGGAATCTTCTCCACCCCAGACCCCAAGCATGACCCCCACCCCAATCTTCTGCCTCGGAACAACCCTGGTCCCGGCTGTTCCTGTCAGGCGGCCATTGCAGAACACAGGAATTAACACAGCCATTAACCACCGAATATAAGAACTACACATACATTAATTACCAAACACAGAAACTATGTACATGCATCAACCATCTCTAGTTCCTCAGTCTCGTTTTTCTAAGCGTATTGGACTTTTTTTCATTTGAACTGGGAGGTATGCTGGTTTGTTTACTGAGGAAAAGGCGTCCCGGCTGAGGCCCCAAGCCCCTCAGCGCTCAGGCCACCCACGACTGAGGCGGCTCAGCCGCGGCCCTTTGGCTCCGCACCTGCCGCGAGGCGGCTCGCCGGCCGGTTCTCCCTGACGGGAAAGCAGAATCCTTGTTATGGAGCGGGCTGTCAGTTTTTGGTTTGGTTTCTTTCTTTGTGCTTTTCCCCTCTTGCAGGACTTTCCCGTGCTTCGAGGCACAGAGTCATTCTTGGTTCATTTGTAGGACTGCCAGGCTTTGCTGAAGCACTCAAATTGCGGAGACGTGTGGAAGTGCCCTGGATGACAGATGATGGTCCTGCTGCTAGCTGCACGTTCAAGTCCTAATGACTCTTCCCTACCTTTGTGATGCGCAAGGACTCGGCGGTAGCAGCTTTTGCAATTTCCCTGATACCAGCAAGCTGTCTATCTTCAGTTATTCGGCATATCTCCTTCCAGATTGAGGAGCATACAGCAGAAAGTCAAAGGTAAACTGAAATCTGATGGCTTTATCTTCTCCCAAATTTCTAGTCCCAAGGAGTCCCGTGGCAGTCCGTAAGCGGCTGCTGTCCCTATGGAGGCTGTGCATCTGCAGCTTTACAACCCCGGTGGAATTCCTCATGCTGAACAAGGTGGTTTTGTTGTGACGTGTACTTGACACCTGTGTGCTCCAGAGCTCCCTTTTGGTTTGGGCAAAGTGGGAAGTGGCCCTTTTCCGTGCTGAGCCTTCCTAAGTCAACTATGTAGGGACTCGACAGCAGAGCTCCCAGCCCCGTAGCCTAAACACACTTACCTGTTTGGCTGGCACTTGAGCATCCGCTTACTTCCTTAGAGACACCCAACAGCTAACTTTTTAGAAGCAATTGTTGGTCGCTTCCCATGGAAGGAGGAAAGTAACTTTCAAAATACAAAATACTTCACAAAATTCCTTCCTCCAGTTTCCTTGTTGTTCTGGTTTAGCTACTGGCTTCTAGTGAATTTCATTTTTTGAGTGTGTTTTCAGCCTTGTGTGGTTGATACGACCTAGTTCTCCTGCTCTGCTGGCAGCTCGCTGCAGTTACTTAGTGCTCCTCAGTGTCTGCTGGCTCACTGAATCCGGATGCCTTCTTAGGAGTGGAGGATGGTCAGAGCTAGCAATGTCCATTGTTGCTGCTTTGGCTGTGCCCTCGTTTGAGACAAGGTGAAGGTAAAAAGTAGAGCCGATAAAGAATAACACAAGTCCATGGCACTGTGCTTGTTGTCAACAAACAGATGCATAACAAAGATTTCCCAAGTTATTCCACTTTTTTTCCCCCTACTATCAATACTGGCATTCTCTGAGTGTTCTTTTTTCAGTCTGGAGTTTAGCTTTCCTCAGGTAAGCTCGGGGCCGCTTTCAAGAATGACGTCGGAGCTGGTTTCTTTCTCCATTCCCCTCGTACTTTGTGGACTGGAGTCACACTCCATTTGTGTCAGGGAATGGCATTGTGTCTGGGGGCTTGCTTCCAGAACTGGGCTGCGTGTGCAGAGCTGCCCAGGCAGCCCACCCTGCGCATCGCCTGCACCGTCCCGCTTGTCTTTGGCCAGAGCTCAAACCGAGGCCGTCAGAGCCGATCGATGTGCTCAGGTCAGCTGGCAGCTCCTTGCGTTGCATTTCAGCCTGGGGAGCACGGTGTGCAAATAAATGCATGGGGAAAATCCTAAGAGGCAGTAAAGTTTTATTAAGCTTAGGCGACGATCGCTGTCAGATAAAACAGTAAGTGGAAAGGCTTTCTACTCTGATTTCTTTCTTAAGCCTCCCAGAGGAAAAACGTTAAACATCCCTGTGACAGACCAGGCAGGCTCTCCTCAAGCTTTAGGTCTTGTTACATCTGGGCTGGATCTGGGAAACAAAAAATGTCTTCAAGAGTTGTTTCGGGTGCCCGGATTCAAACACGTGCTAGGAAGAAAGGCGCTCTTCCACGTGCCCTTCCCAGTGCCCTCCTTTAACTAACTTCTTCACTCGTTGTCTTGAGCAAATGCTAACTAAGCTCTTAGTAAAGTTGTTGCCGAGAAGAATCTTGTCTATTTTCTCACTTTAGAGTGAAATTTAGTTTGACGTACTCTTAATGAAACATCTTTTTGTAAGCAGAACAAGCCCCTCCTTGAGGTTATCACAACTTCCCTCATCCTTGTAGGAGCAGCAATATGACGAAGGCCAACAGCAAGAAGAAGGGTTCTAAGCTTTGATATAATGAGCCTTGCTCTTTTCTGGAGAGAGCTCCTAACAAACATATTTAGCAAGGTACGGAGACGGGAGAAAAACTCTATTTTAATTCTAGGATGAATAATGTCAAGCTTGAATGTTCCTCTGACCAATTGAATGTAAAGTGTGTTTTGCTGATGTTGTTGTTTTTGTTTGTTTTGTTTATTCATGAAGTTTATGTGAAAGGTTTTGCTGGAATATCTTTTTGCAAAGGATATTAAACTTAAGTTATCCGCAACAAAATGGTAAGTATTGAAAGCTTTCTTCTTTTTCTTTCTGCGTTCTCTTGAGCACAGCAGCGGTTCCATGTCTACCTGCCATTGGTTGCCCCACTACCAAGTCAGGAGAGTTAACTAAACTTGAGCGAGGCAGAATTTCTTTATCTGAATCTACGTGGTTCACATAAATAACTTCATATTTCCTTCGTTTCATAGGATTCTTCTCCTGGCAGTATTGAAAGTTTCAATGGACACTGTTTCAGATCAATGAGAAAAAGCATCCTGCCATGTTCGGACTCTAACTTTGAGGAAAGTATGGCAATACTGAGTGAAAACATCAGTAGAGGCCACTTTTCAAGGTATTGTATTTCTCCGTGCTCAATCTCTGTTCAATGTATAGCTTGAAAAGCAAGAGTGAAAGCATGTCCAGTGAGTCCTGTCCTGACAAACCTCGCGCTAAAATCAGCAGAGGACTATGAGCACGCTGATGTTGGTAGCAGTACCTTAAAACTAGAATTGCTCTTCTCAGTGAAAGTCTTCTGCTTTTCTGAAAACCATGTGTTTCTTTCCCAACCCCTTTGAGGTATCTTTTCGCCTTTGGTCACTGAGCTATTGCGCATGCTTTTGAGCAACCAAGATGAGCAAGTTAGGAAATGGGATCATCCAGACCTGTGAGCATATGGTACGCAACAGACTTGGAGGATCTGGATCCTGCGTGTGGTCCACAGGCTTTTCTTGGCATACCATGGAGCTCTGGCTTATAAACGTGGTGAAATTTCCCATTCTCAGTGGGTTTAATCCAAGAATTCTTTTCTGTCTCTCTCCTCTGTTGTCTTAGTGAAGGCAGTTGACAAAGCCAAAATCAGACCAAGAAAGAGATCCTACTGCAGGTAAGTGTCTGTAACTCCCCAGGATACCCATTTATGCTGGTTACGGAAGAGGATGGCACTTGGACATCCATTTCATTTGGCCCCCAACCCTTCTGACCTCGTTAGGTCCTTCACTCATTGGTGACTTTTCTGTGAAGAGAGGTAGGTGCAAACAGGAGGCTATTTTATGAATTCCTTGAAGGCTTGGGGAGAGAGCAGTGTGAATCCCATCTTGTTTGGAGGCACCAAGGAATGTGTTGCTCACCTCAGGTTTGTCCATGACGTGGGTTTTCTGAAGTCTGCAGGACCCAAAACAATTGAAAATGGTTCTTGCAAATAGGAGGGACTCCTACAGTGTTATAAATTAGAGTATGTGTATGTTAACGAGTAATGCAGTGAGGAGATGAACAAGGCCACTGATGTTTGGAAGCTTTCCCTGAAGTTGAGCAGTTTGACTTGAAACCCAAGTGCGATGCTGAGTTACCAGGCACGCTTGGTGCAGTGAGGACTGGAAAACTCTCTTAGTTGCAGGCAGCTGTGGGCCAAATGCAGGTAAGGGGCGTGAAGTACATCATTTCCCGTGCTCTAATTCAAGTTCTGATTGTGCAAAGTAAATTGTTACTTAGCGAGCTCAAGCTTAGCTTCATAGTTGGCAATCACCAAATTAAATCTGAGCTGTGCTCCTGCTGCCGCAGTGGTGTAGCTCTTACCTTCCCCTTGGCCTCTTGGCTCTTTTCATGACAGTGCAAGCAACATAGCTGTGCCAAAGGCTGCTGTATGGTAAACGGTGGGCTGAGTGTTTTCTAAAAAGCAGGAGTTGGAGGTACCTGGTCTTTGGGTATTTCTCTTGAAATGGCTCTTATCTCCTTGAGCTGTTAGGTCATAGTGCAGGAAATGAAAGCGCTGCATGCTTAAACAGCATAAATAAAATAAAATAATAATAAAAAAAACAGCATAAATAAAATAAAACACCCACATCTTGGGAAGAGACTTACAAAGTGATCGTTTTTTTGTCAGTTAGAGTTTTACATGAACGGAGTGAAAACACCTTAGAGAAAGGTGTTGATTGTTTTCACTTTTCCTAAATAGAAGTAACTGGAGGAAACTTCCCTCCTGTGTGGAACAAAAGTTGCACATTTGTTTTTGTCAGACTAGATTTCGGTTGATGAAAAAGTTTTCCTACGGGTCATGTTTTTATGTAGATAGTTTAAACGTGCAGAATGATAAAAAAGTGGAATGCAGTGGTCATGACAAGGACTTCTAAGTCGGTTTTAAAGAAAAATCAATCTGCTTCAGGTGTCTTCTGCAAACAGGTGTCTCCTGTTTGTTTTTTTGTTTACCTTTTCCAAGAGCAATGGTGAAATCAAGAGAATCCCATCTTTACTGTCTTGAGGTTTTGTATATGTTTCTGCATTTCAGCCCCCAGAACGCTGAGGACCAGAGCAGATCTGCAAGAAGAGTTCATGGAGAAAGCGGGGATCTGGAGGTCTGCCGGAGCTGCAGACTTCGACGAGGTCGTTACCCTCCTACAAAGCCATCCCTTGTGTTTGACAAACGTATAACAAAGTCAGTCGTCTTTTCTTGCAAGCCTACTCAAATGATCTTTCTTAGCAAGCCTTTGTGCTATGGCACGATATTGGCCTCGACTGGCTCTTTCCTTTGACAACAGAGGTATTGTCCCTCCTGGCATTGAGAGTTCAGTATATCTGGGGGTAGGCTGAGACTTCCTTACGTGCCCCGTGTATGCGATGCGTTGCTACTGGTAACTACTGGCCACCAGTGACCGTTACTGGTCAGGGATCAGAGGCTTTGGGAGAGTTTGGTCTGAGCATTCCACTGCTTAGCAGTCGTCGTGGCTGGTGAGGGTAGGTGGTGCTCTCTTCGTTGCTCTACTACCAGTCACATCTTTCCTTGGCCTGCACCACTCTGTCCTGCTCTCCTCGTTAATACATCAATTCCTTGAAGTCGTGGTCCTTTGTAGCTTCCTGCCAGGCTGGTTAACCTGACTTTTTTGGGGATTGGGTAGTCATGGCTGGTTAAATCTGCCTGGACTGAGAGGGTGTGGGAGAGGATGACCTTGGCAGGTGCTTCGTGTCTGAAGAATTTGGGCCCAATTGGTTTAATTTGCTGCTGAGGTTGTAGTGCTGGGATTGCCGTTTGATGAGAGGTCTTCATCCTGAGCATCTTTTGTATATGGGCCTGGTGGGTTTCTGGGTTGTCTTCTGAACCAAAACGATTACTTTACCTGTGACTTCCGTTAGATTTAACTTCCCCCATTCAGCAATTTTCTTAGTATCAGAAGTGCCTTCATTTTCAATGACCTTTTAGTTCCATAATTACAAAAGGGAATGTAAGGCTTGGCTAAGAAACTGAGGACAGTTTAATACAAAGTGAAGTAGTCCTAGCGATTCTGATTGTGTCTGCGGTTTATTTCTGTTTCTGAAGCCAAAAGTGTTTTCTGCTTCAGAATTTCCTTTCCTTTTCTTGTTTTCTACACCATGAAACTTGGATTACCATTAAGAGAAGAACTAACAGCCTTTCCCCAGTTAACAAAAAATGGCTTAATTCTACTGTGCAGTGCAGCTTATTAAAAGCTGACAATTCTTTCTAATGTCTTACTATGTTATTCCGAATTCTTACTTTCCTCCTTTTCCACATTTAAATGTGCATATTTTTTAATGTGCTCAGTAAGAGGGAAAACAAACCCGAGAACAGTGTATGTTTGCAAATCCTCAAATGTTTGTTCTTAGATCTCTCTTGCAAATAATGATTTGACCTATTTTTTGGGGGAATGTCTAAAATGTTGGCTAAGTATCAATGACTTCTGCTTTGTGCATACTATATTAAAATGTCCCATTGATGATGTGCACTGTTTGTAATTGTTTGCATCCGTGCCTAACTTTGCTCTTCTATGTCAACTTCTTATCTTTGTACTGCAGAGGGTGTGTTGCCAAAAATGGATGAAATGGAGAAGATCCCTAGATGCCAAGTCTTGAATTTGAACGACGCTGAGGTGCGTAGCAACCCAGAAGCAAATAGCCCCTTATTTTGCCATTTTTGTTTGAGTATTTCACCTAGGGAAGAAGTGTAGTTGTAATTTTAATTGAGCTGAAATGGCTTCCTGCCAAAGAGCAGTGTGCTCTAAAGTAACACACAGTCTTGCTCTCTGATTCTACCCTCATGTCTTGTTGAGATGGTTGTGCTCCAGCTATCTTTTAAGGGTGGAGGAAGGATCTTCTGCAGAAGACGTGAGATAACAGGGGGATGCTGAAATGCATGCCTTCTCCTGTTTCTGAATTGCCTTCTGCTTTCTGAACGGACACTGTTTAGAAGCAGCTGTTTCGGACTTGGTTTTTATTCCAAATCTTACTAAAAGCTCTGCCTCGGGGACTGAATATGCAAAAAGCCTGGTGCTTTCCATCACCTTAACAGTTTAAGCTGTTTATCTTTTTATCCTTAGCTCCTAAATCCTATTTCTCATCCTGCTCAGGAACACATTTCCTTGGAAAGCTTAACAGAAGGCAGTGCGAAGCTTCCTGTTTGTCACTCACTCGAAGTTTGATTCCTGTTAACATGTTTTTTTTCTTGCTAGCTCACAAAGAATCTCCAGTATCCCATAGTGTCAATCCTTTGTTACAGGCAAATGGAGCTGTTTGCCTAAATTGACCTACCTGTCATTTCAGAATACTTCCTTGGTTGCGAGCTGCTCCCAGAATTTTCGGGAACTTGGAGCCTTTTAAATTTCCTTTTAAAATTACCTGATGGCTGCTTTATGCATATTTGTTGCTGTGCTGGCCTTGCCCGTGAGCTTAAATAATCCCCTCTCTCTAGAGGAACTCCTGTTAAAGTAGGATGCAGCAATCATACTTCGTCTGCCTCAGTTCTTCTCTATTACATTATTCTACTGTTCTTTTGAATGATAGGCATGTCATTTTTGAACTTCTTGATAGCCTGCCTTCATAGCTTTTTGTTTAGATCTGAATCCCATTATTTTCCTCTCAGATCACGGGATGGCTGAGGTGAGAAGGGACCTCTGGAGGTCATCTGGCCCGACCCTCCCCTGCTCAAGCAGGGACACCTCGAGCCGGTTGCCCAGGGCCATGAAATTAAAGCAGAATTGTCCACAGTACTTATTATTGGCATCTCTCTCATGCCTGTATGATTTTTTTTGGATGTCTGCTAGGAAGGTAACTCTTTTTCCTCGGTTCTCCCCGCTGTAGATGATTAATGTATGATTAACTAATACACTCAGTTTTGTATCTGGGCAAGTATTCAACCACCGCGTGTACCGAGCCCTAGTTTAGAGCAGAAATCCCCGTTACTGATTGTGTGTGTGCAGAATCATCTCCCTATTCTCTCCTCCTGTGCCTTAATTCATTTTTTTTGTGTATATGGAGTGCCTTGGTAACATTACTGTGTAGGCAACAAGTGAACAAGTGTGCCTGCCTGTTCTTCTGCACGTTTGTGACCCATCTTCCTTGTTGCTTGGAATTAGGAAAAGCTCGAGATCTTCCCCTGTGTGAAGCAAGAATTTCCAAGAGCTGCTAACCCTGTCAATCCAGATGAGATTGTTGGTGAGTTCTTTCTTTACTGTGTTCTAACCCAAAACCTAAAATAATAGAAACAAGCTAAACCACCGGGTATCTTTCATACACATCAGGCTGCCAGATGTGTATGGAAAGCTCCTCCCAAGCGTGAGGCTCATCAGGAGAGCTGCTGTCAGAGCCTGTAATTAGCAGCTGTCATCTTGGTACTCAGCGACTTGTGGCAGGAGTTGAAGCCACGAAAGGCCATATTAACCTGAAGTGATGGGAAAGCTTGGAGTTTTGAAGAAGAATGTTAGTTGTGATTAACGTAATAAATTAGATCATCCCGGTAGGAGCTTTTTAAACAGATCAGAACAGGGCAAGGCTGTACTTAAGGACAGAAAAGAATAAGATAAGTTAGATGATGTGATGGAGCTCACCTGCACAGCCGCAAAGGAGCTCAGAGAGACAACGAGAGGAGGCAGAGCCCCCCAAAATACTTTGCTCTTCCCATCAGAGGCCCCGAGGAGCAGAAAGATGCACGGTGGCAGGTGGGAACCCGAGGGAAGGACTCCAGAGAAACAAGGGCTGGTCCCTGGATTAGAAAGGGAGAAGCAGAGTTAATTCATCCTGTGGAGATCTCATTGGTAGATAATTGCACTCTGTTTTTTGCATTTTTACCATCTTTCCTGAAACACCTTCAAGTAACGTGATGGAAGGGAAGGGGCTAGGCTTCCATGCATTTGCCTTGTTTTGTCACTGCTGAGCTTCAAGCCTGTGACTGGCCCGTTATTGCTGACGGATTTTGTGGCAGGGACAGACCTGGACCTAGATTGCTGTGCTTAGTCTTAGCACTACAGACTAAGAAAACCGTTTCCAGAAAATACTTTCTTAACCTAAGAAGTGACTTTCTGAAATAGCTGTTTTTGTAAGAGCTGCATCTTGGCTAAGCCATATGGCAGAATCTTCCCTGTTAAACATCGAGGCTGATGACAAGTCAATCAGCGGTTTCAGAGAGGACAGAACAATGTCTGTATGTAGCTCGTCTGTTAGGATTTGTGATTTCTGACAAGTTTTCACAAGCTTCCGAGGAAGTTCTCTGAGCATCTGAGCATTTCCCCAGGGCACTGAAACACTCAAGCATATCCCAAGGCCTTGCAAGCACCTCGTAGGAATACCCAAGCCTCTCCCCAGGAAAACAATCCTCTCCTTTTCAGCCACCCAACATCACCCCCAGGAACCAGAGCACGTCCTAGCTCACCCAAGTATCGCTGTGGGGCAAGCAGGCATCTTCCCAGGGCACTGAGGCACCTCGCTGGTTCCATTAGCTGGACAGCCATGCATGTCCCCAGGACACCCAAGCACCTGCCCGGGGCACTCAGGAACCTCCCCGGAGCACCCAACGTCCCACCAAGCCACCCCGGTGTCTCCTGGAGCATGCAGGCATCTCTGTGCAGCACCCAAGCATCTCCCCCAGGCATACTAACACCTCCATGGGCATCTCCCTGGGGATCACAAGCACCTTCCTGGGAGCACTCAGCCATGTCCTCAGGGCACCCAAACACCCCCTGGAACAGACAAGCCTCTCCACTGAATGACACAACCATCTCCCCAGGGAAGCCAAGACCCTCCCTGGAGACAGCAATCAGTGCCCATCTGGCACCCAAGCACTCGGCTCAGTGTCCCGAAGCGTCCCCCTGGAACCAGCAAGGTCCTGCATTTGGAAACCCAGCGTGGTCCTGGGGCACTCAGCCACCTCCCTGGATCAGTCCTGCAGAGCCTTGGAGGAGACAAAATCTCCCTGGGCACACCAGGGTCTTCCCAGGGCACACAAGCACCAAGCAGTGCCCTGGGGAGGTGCTGGAGTGCTCTGGGAGATGCCTGAGATCCCTGGAAATGCCTGGCTCCCTGGGGGAGATGCCTGTGGGATCCAGGGAGGTGCTGGAGTGCCCTGCTGAGCTGCCTGGGGATGCAGGAAGCTGAGGGGTGCTCCAGAGACATGCTTGGACACTGTGGGGAGACGTTTTGGAGCTCCAGGATGACACTTGTTTGCCCCAGGGAGACGCATGCTCTCTGCAGGGAGGTGCATGGCTGCTGTGTGGAGATGTTTGGGTCTTCCTTGGATGATCCTTGGTGCCCCGTGGAGAAGCTTGGGTGCCCCCAGGTGATCTTTGGTGCCCCTTGGTTTGCTGAAGGAGAAAAGATGGGGACCCAGAATGATTGCTGGGCTCTCCAAGTATGTGCTGGGTTTTCACAGGGAGATGCCTGGGTGCTGCAGGAAGGTGCTTGGGTGATCCAGGGAGGTGTTTGGGTGGCCTAGGGAGAATCTTTGGTGCTCCTACATACGGCTTGTTTGCCCCAGGGATGCCGCTAGGGTTTCCTAGCCAAATGCCCTAGCAGGTGGTAGTAAGTCCTGGGGAGATTCTTGGGTGATTGTAGTGGGTTACATGACAAGGTTTTGCTTTCTCACTTCTCTAACTTGTTACCAACAGGCAATAAATCTTAATGTCTCCCTACTCTCACTCTGCTGTGCCCGTTACAATAATTGTTGAGCAACCTCCCCGTCGTTATCTCAACATCCTTTGCATCACAGTTTCTCCCCGTCCCCTTGAGGAGGGGGAGTGAGAGAGCCACTGTGGTTGAGCTCGACTGCCCACCCGAGTAAAACCCCCACCGTGCTGCACAGAGATGGTTGGATGCTCCAGGAGACACTGGGGTGGCTTGGTGGGACACCTGGGTGCTCCAGGGAGGTTCCTGAATGCCCCAGGCAGGTGCTTGGCTGCCCTGGGGACATGCATGGCTGTCCCAGCAAATTGCTTGTGCAGCACAGGGAGGAGCTTGTTTGTACCAAGGATGTGATGGGGGACACAGGGTGATGCCTGGGGACCCTGGGGATCTACCTGGTGCCCCAGGGAGAAGTTAGGGTACACCAGAGAGCTCTTGGCATACTTCAGAGAGGTGCTTTGTGAGCCATTGAGATGCTGAAAGAACTTGTTTGGGAGCTCTGGGGAGACGTCAGAGTACCTGGGGATGTGCTTGGGTCCCCTGGGGAGATGCTTCAGTGATGCTGCAGTGGGATGCCTGAGTGCTGTGGGGAGAGGCATGGGGCCTGCAGGACGATGCTTTGTTCTCTGGGTGATGCTTGTGTGCCTCAGGGATAGATCTGTGCTCCTGGGGAGATGCTTTGCTGCTGCTTTGAAATATTTGGGTCTTTAAAAGGATCGTAGTTCCTTGCCCCACAGAGATACGTGGGTGACCTAGAATGTGGTAAAATTCCCTGGGGTGATGCTGAGAGGTTCCAAGTAGAGGCTTGTTTGCTTGGGTACCAGCTGGGGTGTTCCTGCAACGTGCTTGGAGGACTTTGGGAGATGTTTGAGTGTTTCAGTGCTCTGGGGAGATGCTCAGGTGCTCAAGGAACCTAAAAGATAAAAGCTTGGGACCTTTGGGGTGACATCAGAACACTCCAGGACATGCTTGGGTGCCCTGGTGCTTTGGTTCTCCAGGGAGAAGTCAGAGATGCATGGCTCCTCCAGGAAGATGCTGTTTGGGGATTTTTGGGTATGAGCACAGGTGTTGTTCTGTCTCAGGGAGGTGCTTGGGTGCTCCCGGGGGATGCTTTGGTGACATGGAGGGTGCTCCAGACAGATGCCTGTGCTGCCAGTGAAGATTTTGGCTTTCATTATGGAGGTGCCTGAATGCTCCTTGAAAAAGATCCTGTGCTCTGGGGAGGTGCTTGGGTCCTCCTAGTAAGAGAGGTCGGTGGTGTGGAGATGCTTGGGTGCTGCAGGAGATGCCTGTGTGCTGCATGGAGAAGCCTGGGTACCCTGGGGACGTGCTTGTGTGCCTGAGGGAGATGTTGGTGTGAACCAGGGCAATGCTTTGCTTCTCCAGGGAGGATCTTGTTGCACCTCCCTGGGGCACCCTCACATGTCTCCTGGAACCCCAGCATCTTTCTGAACCACCAGAGGATCTCCCAGGCACCATTCCTAGGCTCTCAAGCATCACAACGGAGCTCCAAAGCATGTCCCCGGGGCACACTGCCTGGATCAGCCCTGCAGAACCTTGGAGGAGACAGGGATTGCCCTGGGCACATCAGGCCCTTCCCAGGTTACTCAGGAATCTCCCTGGAGCAGCCTGGGATCTTCCTGGGGCAACCAAGGAGATCCTGTGAGATTCCAAGCATCTTCCTGAGTCATCCCGGCATCTCACAGGGATACCCAAGACCCTCCCTAAGGCACACAAGCACACACTTGGTGCACTCCAGCACCGCCCTGCAGCACACAACCTGCTCTCTGCAGTGCCCAGGCACCTCCTGGGGCATCCAATGACCCCTGGATAATGGAGCATCTTCCTACAGAGCCCAAGGGTCTTCCCAGGGCACACAAGCATCTCCTTCGGATACATAAACGTATGCCTGGCACAGATTAAAACCTCCCTGGAGCACAAAACATTATCCCCTGATCACTCCAGGATCTGCCCCAGTCACCCAGGCACCTCCCTGGAACACCCAAGCACCTCCCTGGAGCACCCAATAATTTCCCCATCGCACTCCTCCATCTGAGTGGAGAACCCAAGCATCTCCCCAGGGCTCCAAAACACCACGTGGGGCACCCAAACAGCTCACTGGAGATGGGAAGCACCTCCCGTGGCACCCAAGAGTTTCTGTGGGGTGCACAAGTACCTGCTACAGTCATACAAGTATGTCCCCGTGGACACCCGAGCATCTCCCCAGCTGACACAATCACCAAATTGCACGAACCAAGCATTTCCCCTCAGCTCTCCAGCATCTCCCTGGAGCCAAGCATCACACAAAAAGCACCCAACAATCTCCCTGGAGCACTCAAAATCCTCCTTGGATCTCCAAATAGCACTCAAGCATTTCTCTGGGGCAACAAACAAATTTCCAGGATCACCAATCCATCTTCCTGGGACATCCCAGAAACTCCCTGCATCCCCCAGGTGTCTTCTTGGAGAAACCCAGCATCTCCCTGCACACCCGGGGAGCATCTGGACACAGCAGCCAAGAAGCCTGGGGAGCACCCAGATTGTTCCTGGGACAGCCATGAACCTCCACGGAGCAAGAAAGCATCTCCTGAGGCACCCAGGCATCTCTGGGGAGCGCACAAGCATCTCCTCTGCACACAGCAGCACATCCTTGGAGTTTCCTGGGCCATTCAGGCTCACACTGCGTTTCAGCCCCTGCTCCGTCACGCACTCCCCTCCCTGTCCTGCCCTGCTCTGCCCTCTGCTGCCTGCTGCCAGGGGCTTCCATCCCGACTGGGGCCTGCCAGCAACCAGGGGCCTTTGATCCCCACTGGGCTGCCGTGCCATGGCCCCACTGGGACACCTGGTGACACAGCCACCGCTGCCCCCCTGCCCACTGGGACACCTGGTGACACAGCCACTGCTGCCCTCCTACCCAATCTGACACCTCGATCCCACAAGCCCTCCTGCACACTGGGACACCACTCCGTATTTATTTCTTTGGACCCACAGGTTTGTCAAAGACAAAACATTTTTAATTTGGAAGGATTTGTCAGGTTCACCCACAGAAAGAAAATATTTTTGACAACTTCTGTAAACCTCACTGTTTTGTCTTTTTATTCTATGTTGGCTTGGTCAGCTTTGTGTCTCAGCATTTCTGCTTATTATCATAGAACTGTTGAATCATTTCGGCTGGCAAAGACCTCTGAAGTCACCACGTTCCATAACCCAGCCCTGCCAAGGCTACCACTAAACCACGACCCCAAGCACCACATCTACTCGTCTTTTGCATATCCGCAGGGATGCTGACTGAACTCTTTCCCTGGGCAGCCTCTTCCAAGGCCTCCCAACCCCTTCAGGGAAGAAAGTTTTCCTCATATCCACCCCTAACCTCTCCTGGAAAAACCTGAGGTTATTTGCTCTTCTTATGTTGCTTCCTGCGTGGGAGAAAGACTGACCCTCACCCGGCCAGAACCCTTCAGGAGGGAGTTGTGAGAGTGATAAGGTCTCCCCTGATCCGCCTTTTCTCCAGGCTAAACCCAGCTCCATCAACTTGAGTTGAGCAGACTTGGGCCTGCTGAGGGGCCTGCCTGGAGGATTCCTTTGGGATATGGCCCTGCAGAGAGGAGGGATGCAGAGAGCTGGTTGATATTTGAGCATCAACTCATAGGATGGATCGGGTTGGAAGCGACCTTAAACATCATGTAATTGCAACACCCCTCCCATGACCAAGAACACCTTCCACTTGATCAGCTTTCTCAAAGCCCCATCCAACCTGGCCTTGAACATCTTCTGGGATGGGGCATTTTCTCTGGGTAACCTCTTCCTAGGACTCAGCAGCCTGGTAAGAAAAGAATTTCCTCCACATATCTCATCTAAATCTACCCTTCATTAAAATTCAAACCAGTGCTCCTTGTTCTATCATCTCCTCTTCAGGCTCATCAAGGGTCCAACACGACACACAGGAAGTAAGCAAAGGTGGCAGGAATCTGGAACGATGGGAAAAGAACTCCTGACCAAAATCCACAGGAGAAGGAGGCAGATAAATGGTGGCAGCTTGCTGCCTCCCAGCATCAAAGGCTCAGTGATTCTGTACAGGAGAAACTTGTTATGGTTTGTGTGTTTAGGGAATAGGAGGGGGTGGTGGGGCAAGCTCCTGGCTAGACAGAGGGTCCAAGTCCAGCTGCTGGAGGCAACATATTGTGCGTGTGTCTGTACAGGTAGATGTTTTCCTAGCAAATACCCTGGCATACACACATTCCCTCTGGTCCTGGCTTTGCTTGCTTTGGAGTGTCCCT
>JAACYQ010015898.1:0-10023 GCA_011075105.1 Heteronetta atricapilla
CGCTGGGGAAGGGCCGGGGCCGCGGCCCCGGGCGGGCGGGCGCGCCCCCGATGAGCGCTCGGGCACGGCGCGGGGCAGCCCCGCGGAGGGGACGGCGCGCGGCCGCCCCTGACAGGCTTCAGTGCCGGCCCGGTGCCGCTGGCGGCAGGTTGGGGCGCTGGGTGCCGCCTGTACACCCCTCACAGAGGGGTGCGTCGTGCACGGGAACGCCGACGATACGTCGAGAACTGCGAAGCCTTCGGGTGAAATTAATGGGATTTTTCTGTCCTTCCAGAGCAAAGCGTTACTAGGGACGCGCTGCGAGGCAGTGGGACACAAGCGCAACAGGACTTCGGTTTCACAAAGTCAGCCGTGAAAGAAGCTGTAGGAAAGACTGACCTGAGCCTGAGGAGACCTTCTTGAATGACCTCATCGTCTTCCGAGGAACCTAAAATCAGAGAGCCGGAGTCAGTGCTGTGTGCGTGGTACCCGAGCACCATATTTAATTACCTCTTCTCCAGTTTAACGGCTCATTAAAAGGCCATAAAATGCCAGCGCATTGACTCTGTGAAGTGACCTGTAAACTTATTAACTGTTCCAGACTTACCTAGCTCATCAGAACCACAAAGAGATAACCAAGACATAGCATAAAGCCCAGCCGACTCTCTCTCCCCCTCTTCTTTTAAAGCATCCTTAAAAGCATCGTCCCTGCTGTAAAAGCTCTGCAGCTGATGACAGCAGAGGGAAGAGACACAGATTTGCAGGATATTGGAAGGTGTTCTTTTCCTTTATCAATATTTAATCGCAATAGGTAACTTAAGAACTAGTGACTCTTGTCTTTACTACGCTTAAACTGTACAAATTAAGCACTCAGTCACACGCTGTATATGATTTAAAAATTTGTAAGAATTATTGTTTCGCAGTCTTCCATGGTCAAAATTGTAACTCGTGAATCTGTATCAATAGGAAAATGCTTTCAATTACATCAACTATAGAATTGCAGAGCATAATTTGTGATAATGCTATATTCTAAGTCTCAAGAAGAACAAAAGCAATTAGTCATAAAATACAGATGTTTGGCTTTGCTGAAACTCCATGGAAAGTGTACTTTTGATCTAGCTAAGAAAGGTCTGACTAATTATGTACAATAATCGAACTGTATAGATACGCAGAAACCAAGAGCCACAGATGGTAAGAAGCATGGAGGAAAAGACCTTGTTTTTGAAGTCATCTTGTCACTTCAGCTATCCAGTTTGTTTAATAAATGAAAGATGAACTGATAGGAGCATGCACAAACTCACCTGCTACAAGCCTGTCCTCGTCACCCTCTGCTACCTTTTGATTAATCCACTTTAACTAAAACCCATCCAAAGCACACATTATCCTCCTGTTGGATGTAAGCCTGATTCTCTTAAGAAATCTGAGATTTCTCTTTTTCCCATTTTAAGAGCATGGCCTGACTGTTATTCTGCCTTTTATTATTTTTTCCTAAAAAAATAGGATATCCCAGGAAGATTTGGCAAAGCCAGAAGATGAATGGTAAAGACAAATGAGAATCCGGTGTCTCTAACTTCCTTCTCCCCTACAGTCAGCTATCCTGAGTCCTTTACAAACTCCAGGAGTTGGAAAATGGGATGTCACTATCTTTCCTTTCAATGCAACAACAGTAGCAAGTGAATTCTGTTCCTCTTCTTTTCTAATAACTAGGTTTCCCACAAGAATTGTGTGGACTTTTGCTTTGTACTGAACCTAACCCTGCTTTTACACCTTCAAGCACCGAAGCCCAATCTCTGTGCCTACTTCTTTGTTCTGCCAACCTGTGGCTATGTGGCTTTTGTGTCTTTCAGATTTACTTGCATAATTTATGGAACATAATGAAATATGCAAGCATAGAGTAAAGGATCCGTTCCTGGCTTTGACATGTAGTCTGCTTCAGTTTATGAAGGGATTAAAAATAAATATTTAGAGGAGTGATGTTGGGACTCGAAGGGGAAAAGCACAGTTCTTGCAGAAAACAGCACAAATAAGATATTTTTGTTTCCAGTATCACTATTCCAAGATATATGTTAAATATTTGAAAACACCACATAAAAATGTGAGTAGAAGGGGGGTGTAATTCTTTATTATTAAGTAGAAGGGGGCATTTTTTAATGGTTATATAAAGTAGTTGTAATAAATAGCTTCCCAGTATGACACACAAAACTTGCCACAAGCGATGTTAGTGTAGAAAAGCTTGAACTCTTGTAGGAACCAGAAAGTTTAAATGAGAAACTGATTGGCATGTATTTTACTGTATCCTACTGGAAGTCTGTCACACATAAATGGAAGCAAGTATGGGTTGTGAAATGACTGATGGTCAGCTCTCCTATGCCTCCCTGTCCTATACAAAATGGAAAGAAATATTTTGGTATGGTAGTTCTGAAACTATCTTGGCATTTACATTAACTTTACAACTGTAAATAATAAACAACTGTTTAGGAGTTATGTACTGAACAGCAAGACATTTTTAGAGAAAAAGGCAGCTTTGAAAGCAATCCAAACTGCATGCACAGTGTGCAGAAGGATTCGGTGACAATAAGCACAACACATAATGCAGCTGAACACCATGTGGAATCATCGCAGGACAGGAAACGAAAAGAGTTAAAGAAAAACTGACAGACAAAAACAGTAGTGCACCTCCACCACATTACAGGTAGCACATTTTATAATTCAACTTACTTATCTAACAGCTTATATCATTTTAGACAATAAGAAGTTTTTGACAACTTCTTATCGGTCACTGGAAAATAATAGTTTATCCCTAATTTGCTTAAAAAAATCTCTTTGATAAGTAGTGTTTTGATTTTCAGATCATAAACTTATTAGATTAAGCAAGTTTGCTACCTAAAAGATTCAGAAACATATTGCTTGAATGAAAGTAAAGCAAACACTTAGAGTTATCACATTTAAATGAGTTAAATGATTTTCTCAGAAAATGAGTCAAAATAATTTTTCAGATGTTAAACCGGCTTCTTCTGCAGGTAGTGGTACCTAGGGGACTAATTTCTTCTGCAGAGTAAAGCCACCAGTATTTTTTTGAAAGAATGGATACTCTAAGAACTGTCAGAGTGCGGAATTTGAGAAAAAAAAAAAAAAAGAAAAAAGAAAAACACCAATATTTCATGTTGCAACAACATTACAGAGAGGAAAGGAATAGGGGGAAACATGCCAATGTTAAGGGAGCTCTTTAGTAGAGTTCATCAGTAGTGAAGATTTAAAATGATGAATGCTGGGAAGGATATCCAAAATTGAAAACCTTTTTATACAGAACCCTAGCACAGAAAGAGCATAAAAGAATCTTTTTATTTTTATATTCTATTAATGCAGAAAGCACATTTTGTAATTAATAAACTTTGTTTTCTATCTTTTGAACCAGTCAAAACAAACAAAAAACAAACAAACAAAAAACAATTAACCATTTATTCTTGTTGACAATATTTGAGAGCACCGTGCACGTAATACTTTGATTTTAACCATCACAATGAAGAGTCATCTAGCACTCTGAATTAACTTGTTTTAAGAATATTTACGTGGGGTTTTTTAATGTACAGTTCTAAATAATGGATTTGCTCCTGAGGTGTTTTTATTGTTTTAACTCTCCTGTTTTGTTTTTGTTTGTTAAGTAAAATAATAAAAAAGGTCCTGAAGTTGGACACTCAGTTGTCAATGTCCTTATGTAATCACAGAAAAAAAAAAGCGCTCACAATTTCATTTAGTCTAGTCAAAATTTTTCTTCCACACTTCTTAGTCCATTACAGTATTAACAAGTGAATATAAATGCAAGTGCCATGTGAGAATTTCAAGCATCAATGCTGAAACATTTAAAAACTGCTGATTCAAGAAAATTCATTAAACAATAGCAAATGAAAATCTGGTCTTTCTGTTCTAATTGGACCCTGTTCTGTAACTGATCTGAAGTGGTAATTATGGTTTGAAGTAAATAAAATTGCTTGGTAATAGCTGAGGTAGTCTTTGCCCAGATGTAAGAAGAGGCTAAGCATAGCCTAGTTTTTTAAAAAGGCAGCACACACGTTTTAAGGCAAAACATGCAGTTATGCAACTTTTAGCTGCCTATAAGATTATCATTTGACTACAGTGGCGACAGGAACAGAGAAAGTAAAATGTGCTTCCAGCACTGTTACGAATCTGATTCTTTTGACCAATACAAAAGGAATAACAAATCACACTGTATCCGATTCAAAGCCAATGAAACCCTGTCAACTATATAAATAGGAGCAAGGTTTTTCTTTAAAATGTAATACCATTGTTGTACTAATATGGGAGGTATTTTAGCATTAAAAATATTTAGGATTCATTTAGATTAATACTTTAATACCGTTTTAAAGGAAAATGGTGAACAAGATTATTTTGAATTAAGAATTGGAATTAGATACACGTTTCTCATCTTATGCATATTTGACTTAGTATAATCTGATTTCATACACTCTGCATTTAGATGTACATGGGTTAAGCAACTGAATGATTTTTTAAAAAGAAGATTAAGGAAGTTTCAACCAATGTTTTGTAAGATTCCAAGATTACTATTTTTTTTTTAAATATATGATTATTTAAAATAATTAACACCTCTACTACTGCTCTTTTTCCTGTTTTGTTTGTATTTGCAGTACATTTGTTCCCCATTTACAGTTACAGTGGGTATTTTGAAATTGCCTCTAATTGATTTACTATGTGTTCTGTATGTTCCTAAGCAAATTAAATTATGAGAAACTACCTTCTGATTGTATTATTTTGTTTTCAGAGTGATTTTTTAATATTTAAATCAATTGCTTGTTAAGGAAAAACCCTGTGGAAGCCACAATCTTAAGTCATAGATAGATTGACATATTATTCATAGTTTGATCGTTAACTTATTTTGTAGTTATTTATGCATATGAAAAACAACTTAATTCATAAGTTTATAAGTAAATAATAAGTTATGTTTGTAAACAAAACAGTACTATATAAAGCCCTGAAGATATATCTTCTAATAGCCAAATAAAGAAAGACGTGTACACCCACTATGGTAACAAAGTGAATTAAATTTTTATTTTTTTACTCAAAGTAAAAACATTTCCCATTGTTCCTGGTTACACTATATTGAAAGCGTATTGTTCACATTCAGTGTAGAAATATCACATTTTTAATCCAGAATTCTATGTGCTTTTTCTCAATGCAAAATCTCTATTTAACCAAGAGTAAAGGTGTTGTATAAACAAACTTTATAAATTACAACTTTTGTTTAGTTTATAAAAATACACTTGCCAAATAAGAGTTTAACATTATCCCATCGAAAGTGATTACACTACAACAAGTTTTATTCTAAAAAATATTCTATGGGCTTTTATTTGTTTTTATACTAACTTTAGTATGGTCTCCTCTCAGAGAATTTTTACATTAACCAAATACTTGTTTTTGTGGAATTTCCCCTTAATCTCTGACGTATCCTTTCCCTCGCACATCATCTTTGATTTATTTTTACAAGCCATTAAAATACAAAACACAGAATTTTATTTTTGATCACTTAATTATTATTTAATAATGTTAATAGATTTAAATATGAATTTTTGGTCATATTTTTAACATAATGAGCTAATATGAATATTTAGATTTAGCCAAGAATAAAATGATCAAACCAAAGGCTATACAAGTGAAACAATAGATCAGCATTTATATTTTAAACACCAACATTAATTTTTGGATTAATCATGGATTGTGCATGGTATATGGTATTTTTCTGGTATTTTTATGTTTTTGTTTGTTTGTTTTTAACCTGGAACTTACAGTAGTCCTATACATCAAACCTTCTGAGTCACTGTTTAAAACAACCAATCAAATAAAGTAATGCAATGGTAGTTTTTATACATTTTAGTGTAGATAGTTTATTAATTCAAACTAGAAAAAAGATCATAGGAATATCAGTGGTATGTAACTAAAAAGTCATGATCTTTAAAATCAAAGTTGAAAATCTTTAATAATTAGTGTACACATCAGTGAATTGGTGCAGGAGATAGCGTCCAAAAGAAAAGCAAAAACTTACTATGTGACACAAAAATACCAGAGTATATACAAATTTTAACAGTATAATTTGTGGACATTATCTTAGGTGTTGCAATATTGCACCTGGTGTAAACAAGTATCAAATGTTACCTATAGAATATTTATTAAATATGCTTTGGATATGTGGGGAGACTTGGTTTAAGGTATATGTAGTATTATTACTGGAAATATTGAAATAATGCCTTCAAATAGTTAACAATCCTGAATCTTAAAGTAGTGAAAAAATACAGCACTGCTTATAATAAAACGATAATCACTATGATAATCACTAAATGATAGTTAAGTCAACATTCTGTGCAATTACTGGACACTGACATGGAGAATGCTGCAGACTGGAAGCTGGATTTTTGGGAAGGGAAGTGCTTTGCTAGGAACAATAGGTATGCACACCAATCCCAAAATGCAAATACCTGCAATGTAACTTCATTGAAATCATAGTATCTATCCCTGGAACAGACTTCCTTTGCTAAGATCACTGAAAACACACGGAATGGCTACTCTTTTCTTCTCAGTTCTCAAGTATAAGCACTAAATACCGACAGTAGATTAATGAATGTTAGATTAGGAAACTGATGTAAATATTTAAATTTAGACAAACCCGCATCTGTCAGTAACAGTGGCACATATTCAGGCTTAAGCCACATTCGAGAAAGGAGGGAATTGTGTAAAACCACCTCTATTTCTCTGTTAAAACCGACTAGTTAAATATTACAGTCCTTGCTTTTCTGTATAATTAAGCTTTTGTTCAACCGTGAAAAAACTAGAAACTGATTGCTTGAAAATGAGCTGCGTGACCTTTGTCCTGGTTTGTCACCTTTGACCTTTAATTTGAAGACCCTGGATATCAATTCATTCTATTTTTAGAAGCAGCATGTTAAAAAGTCCACGCGCTTTTAATTCTTTTATCCTCGCGTATGAAACACCTCGGGTTGTTTTTCTTTTTCTGATGTCTACACGCCAAACCAGGGGGGGTGCATTCGGTTTTTATTATGCAACCGCATTACACGCAGTGTGCAATGACAGCAAATGAACACTTGTCTGTGCGGTGAAAAACAAACCAACCTTATTTTTTTTTTTTTTCGTGTAGCAGAGATGCCGAGGCACGTTGAAGAGAACGTAGAAAAACAAAGTGACTCCAGACCGCACGCCTTGCAAAACGCAGTGCCTCTTTTCCGAGGAAGAAAGGCGGAAAGCCTGCAGTTGTGCTCGGGAGGGGTGCCTGTGTTTGCTCGCACCGCTCTCCCGGCGGTTACCCGCTGCTCGCCGACCACCCGCTGCTCTCGTGCTGCCTTTCGGTGCGCCCCTCCACGAACCCAGCCCGGCCCAAAGCAGCGCACGGCAGGCGCTTGCCTACGGCCGCCGCCCGCCCCTGCGAGCCGAGCCGAGCCGAGCCGGGCAGAGCCGAGCCGAGCCGAGCCGAGCAGCCCGGCGGCAGGGCGCCGTTCAGCACTGCGGCCAGCGACAGCCGCCGGCCGAGCCCAGCCCAGCCCAGCCCAGCCCGACGGGGCGGGCACGGGGCCGGCCGGTGGGTGCAGCTTGCCCCCGGAGAGGTCTGCAGGCGGGGGGAGCCCGAGCCCTGCCGCTCCTCGGCGCTGTGCGGGGCCGTGGCAGCCCGAGGCTGAGCGCCGCAGCCTGGCGCTGACACAGGCAGCAGCCGCCCAGGCCTAGGAGGGAAGCGGTCCGGGTCTTTTCTCCTTCGTGCTAATGTCACTGCGCTTCCTCTTCTGAAACGCTAACGCGCACCGGGTTTCCAAGTGGAAATTAAAAACGAAGCTCTGCTGAGAGCGAAGGCACGTGCCTTTCACGGAAGGAGTTTCCAACACAAAAGGCAGCCGTTTGTTTCCAGCACGGCAACACAGGCACAGTTACCACTGCTCCTACTGCGCAGGGTAACGTCAGCCCTGGTCACTACTTCTGCCACTGCCTACAGGGTTTGTTTCACTACAGCAAAGGAAGCTTGCCTTCCCGGTGTATTAATAATTAAGGTAATAATTTAATTCAGTATTGATTCTTACTTCTCTATACCGAGGGGAAAAAACATAATTATTCCTTACAGAACTATGGCTTAGTTGCCTATCTTCCCAGCCGTTCTCCAAACAAGCCTGACAGTGCTGTCTCCCCCGGAGTTTCCTTCCTGGTTTTTTTTAGTATGTTTTAAAAAATAAAACACAGTCATAGTTTTGTAAAGCAATGCCTGCAGCTATCAATCTAATACGCGGTATTGCTCTTTAGTGCAATACCGTTTCCAGATATTTAAATTAATTACAACCAAATTTAAGTATAATTGTTTTCTTAATAACCAACGCCTTGTGACAGGATGTTTCTCTGTACCTGTAATTACTAACAGCGCTTGCATGAGAGATGTGGAATTCCAAAACAGCTTGCTAGGTGGGAAAAGAACAACCCTGCGTGTGGCCTATTTAAAAAGGGAAGCGGGATGTTTATGTGAGGGAAAACTGTAAAATCTTTACTCGAATTGGTAGAGTATCACGGTGTCTCCCTTCCCCATCAGTGGGAGAACGTCACGCACAGCTTATTAGCAGGCGTGAGTAAATTAACAATTGGGAAGAGAAAAACAAGCAAACGAATCAAATCTCTTTAGGTAATACGTTTATCAGATCAGAGTGGACAATTCCCCCGTGTTAAAACAGAAAGATTTTAAATTAACCTGGAGTTGTCAGATCTGTTCCGAGTATGGCCACATCTCACCCTGCAGCTCGGACGAAATCCCTCCACGCTGCACCATTCCCGCACTAACCCGCTACCTGAACGTCGCTCCGACCCGCTGCACGACTTGCTCACTACAGCCTGCTCGCTGCATCTCTGCACGGTCGCAGGTGCTCGGCCGCAAGCGCGCGGCTGAAGCACGACCGGACCGCGTTAGACGCGCACCAGGCGAGCACACCATTGTGCTTCCCCAGCAGCAGCAGCAGCAGCAGCGGCAGCAGCAGCAGCTTTGGCGGCGAGCGCCGCAGGCAGCCGGCCTCGCCCACGCCCGCGGACCGGGGCGGCTCCGCCCGGCTCGCGCGGTGCCGGCGGGCGCGGGGCAGGGGCGGCGGTGCCGGGGCGCTCTCGCCCTCAGCACCGCGCGCGTCCACCCCCCCGCGGACACCTCCAGGTCAGGACCGGCGGCGGCGCCGCGCGGATCCCATTACCGGCGCAGCGGCCCCGCTCCCCCGCCCGGCCCCCCGCGGCCCCGCTCTCCCTCCCCGCCGCCCCTCGGGGCCGCGGTGCCGGCGGCCACCCGCGGCCGTGCGCGGAGCGGCAGGGAGCCATTCAAAATGGCGGCCCCGCTCGCGTTTAAACCCCGCGCACGGCCCCGCCCCGGCCCCGCGGCCCCGCCGCCGGTTACCGCTGCCCCCCTCCCGCCCCCCCGCTGCCCCCCGAGGGCTGAGGCGCCGCCCGGCGGCCCCCATGCCGCCGCCCTCCTCCCCGGCCGCCTCCGCACGCCCGTGTTCACCCTCCCGGTTCCCCGGGCGGCCCCCGCCATCCCGTGTCGGCGGCGGGGCGCGGGCCGCCCCCTGGCGTCGGGCTGCCGCAGCGTCCCGGCGGGCCGAGCCCGAGCCCGAGCCCGGCAGGTGCCGGGTCGCGGAGGAGGAGGAGGAGGAGGGGGGGGTCTCGCTTACCTCCCGCGCGCCATGGTGGCCGGGCTCGGCGGGGCGGCGGCTGCCGCGGCGGGGAGGCGGGCGGAGGGGCCGGGGGCGCGCACCCACCGACGGGCGCCTTCCCGAGCCGCTGTGGGAGGACGCGGCGGAGGAGGAGGACGAGGAGGACGAGGAGGAGGACGACGAAGAAGGAGCCAGCCGCAGCGAGCCAGCCGGCGAGGAGGGGCGGCGGGCAGCCGCGGCCCCAGCGCTGCCTCACGCCGCAGCCGCCGCGCACCTGCCCGCCCGCCTGCCCGCCGCCCTCACGGGCGCCCGGCGGCTGCGCGCGGGGGCGCTCGAGGGC
>JAACYQ010016008.1:0-13384 GCA_011075105.1 Heteronetta atricapilla
GAGGGGAGAGGGGAGAGGGGAGAGGGTGAATGATGTACCTCCAGACAGCTCTAAGAAGTCTTAGCAAATAAGGCTACCCAGGCGCTGAATGAAGATAGTTTTCTTGGGCTGAAATAGGTAGATGTCCTGGTTTCAGTTAGGACAGAGTTATTTTTCCTCCTAGTAGCTGGTAGAGTGCTATGTTTTGGATTAGGATGAGAAGACACATTAGGCTGTGCGGTGTTTAGCTGCCGGCCGGGTTAAACCACAACAGTGGAGGATAGGATTTCACCAAGATTTACAACTTAATAGAGTACAGAACAAGCAAAGTATAGAAATATGAACAAGTATGTTATTATAATTGAAAAAAAATATACATATAAAGCCAAAGTTCTGAAGCGTCTGAGTGTAGAATATTATTTTACAGCCTGTCAGGGAACAGAGAAAGCTAACAGACTAAAGTTATACCTGGTTGTAAGCTGATACACCAGAAAGTTTGTAAGCTGCACTTTTAGGAAGGATAAGATGTGCGTGACTTTTTGGTTATGGTTTTTACAGTACTATTCCTCTGTTTAAGATCTGTTTCTCCACTTTTCATGTTGATTCAAATCTTTGTTTGGCACATGTGGATATAATTTAGTCATGGAAGGAAGGAAGGAAGAAAGGAAAGAAGGAAGGAAAGAAGAAAGGAAGAAAATGTGACCAAATGAACAAAAATGTGATTAAGGAAAAATCTGATTTCATGAATGTAGAAGGATAGTTCCCAAACATAATTATATTGCAATTTCATAAACATTTCATAAAATTCTGCAGAATTTCATGAGTTTTCTACAGGTGAAATACATGAATTATCATAAAATAGTGAATTCCATGTTTCATGTATTTTCACAAAATATTGTACTGCTTAGTGCCTATATGTACAATTTACAACATAAATTATTTTTAGTTATATGCATCAAAGTTCTTATACTTAAAATAGCAACACAGTACTAACCAGACTACATCAGCAGAATGTAATTTTTGCTCATAGTGTTTTATCAGCTAGTCTCATTAATCAGAAAATACTTGTACACATCCCATCGCAGTCAGATGATCCTAGATATTGAGCAAACTAGCAGGAAATTGTAAAATAAGACAATCCCTAGTCACACCATAAGGCAAAAACATACTTAAAAGCCTGAGTATAGTCATGTGTTATAAACAAGAGCTCCTAGAATTAATCAGCCATGCTGAAATTCACTTATTTAGTGCTTATGAAAACTAGTTTCTCTTTATCTGCTTAATATGTATATAAATTTATAATTTTCAAACTTCACAGGCCTCACAAGCCTTTTCATACCTCCTCATCCTTTAAGTGATGCACCTGCCAAGGTTGAAACAGTGCTCTGAAATGGTTTGTTCAACAGATATGATGGAAGGTCTGTTGCAGAGGAAAATGACTGTGTGCCCACAAGTCTCATTCCATAGAAAACCCACAAGTAACCTTCATCACTTTGGGGCCACAGAGTATAAATGTAATAGCAGAGTTCAATTAATCATCCAGATAAACTACCTGAATAAACAACCCGTTGCTACCAAAACACAGATACTGAAGCTGAGCTCTGCATACATCCCCAAAAATGTGTCAGTTGCCATCCTAATGTTTTGCAGCCAGTGCTGGTCAGTTCTTTCTCATTAGTCATGTGTTGCATAAGACCAGAAGTGTCTTTACACAGTGTAAGGGAAATGTCACATTCAAGGAAATCTCAGTCAATGTTGTTCTCTTTCTTCTCCCACTCCAGCTGTTACTAGTCAGGCAGCTGCTTGTTCTACTCACCAGATTTCTGCAAAGGCTAGACAGCAGTGCACGTGATGAGCTGCAAAGCTGGTGTAAGCTGGTGGCTGCACTTTTACAAGCTTCTCTGCTTCTGAAACCCATAACAGTGTTCTATCATCATCCTATCTAGCAACATAAACTGAAGTTCTGGTGTCATACCTACAGAAAGTGAATCACAGGACATGAGAGGAAGAATTTGCAAATTTCACCTAGATCTCAGAACATCTCCATGCTTCAGGATGACAGCCCCAAGAAAGCCCCTGTTGCCTTGAGGGCAAAAAACTTGGACATAAACAACAGTGAGACAAATTTGCTGGTATATATACACATTCTGCTGCTAGAAAGCAGTGTAGAGTGTAGTTAGATACATCTGGGTATGTAGACAGACCTCTCAAATGCTATTTTGTCTGCAATAGTATGCAACAGACCACTGCAAAATATGATGTCTAAACAAAAGTTCAGTTATATACTGGGAAAAAAAAAAAAAATTAAAAGACAAATATATATTACCTTGACACTAACACGTTATTACCTGGGATTTCTCCCTTTCTCTAACTAACTAAAAGGGTCATATTTTGATTTAAGAAATAACAAGAGCAGTTTAGTTTATTTGAACAAGACATTTCCCATAATGCATGGGAAATCTTAGCAGACTTACTGCTCATATCTGATACACTCAACAAAAGCAGCATGTTCACACTAATAATAACATGGTCTTGTAAAGTTTGTCACTGTAAACACTGTAAAATCCCATCCTGTAATCCTCCATGTACTTTGTGTTTTGTTTGCTTGATATGCACCATACCACACTTTGATTAGCCTACCAGGTGGAATTTCAGACAATTTTTAATTCAGTTATTCAATCATCATTTGTGTACCAAAAATAAAATATACCACTGAAAGGAAACCTGAGTGACATACCTGGCAAGGATGCTTCTGTATTCATCCATGGCCAGAAGCTTTACAAAAATATATTTATATTTATATATATGTATATATGTGTATATATATATATATATATATACATATTAAAAAGAGCTATTTAGAAAGATTTTGACTATCTTCTTCCTTAGGTGCTAAGGTTTCTTGGCAACGCTCTTCTTGCACATCTTTTTCCTCCATTCCTTCCTTAATTAGGTTCTTCTGGTACTAATAACACACTCAGCAACAGTTTCCTTCTTCTTGGCATAAGAATACTGTATTATGAATGGTTTGCTTGACAGCTAGCACTCAGGGACTGCAAATGGCCAGGTGTTACAAGTTTGAAAGAAATAGACTGCAAACTCTTTGGAGTGGGAGAACAGTTCCTATCTACCTTGTTAAGCAAAAAGACGGAAAAAAAAAATAATAATAAATAAATAAATAAAAAATCTTCCTTCTCTGATAAAGAAATCTGAGACAGAAAAAGATTAAAGCTTGGATTTCAAAGAAGCTAAGTAAAACACAGTTGATGCTGAGCTTAGGCTTCTGTCAGGATTTCAGCCAACAAGACCTGCACAGCTTAGTTGGAGTGCAGGTGACACCTTTCCCAGCTTTAATCACTGTAGATCACATCTGCATCAAGAACAGAGCAACATCATTTGAGAAGAGGGTCAATTTACCTCTAGCATGCTACCACACTAAAGCCTTTACACCAGTTTTGGAAACCAAGCAGTTTTCTGTGTTGTATCACACTGTGTCACGAGCAATTGGAACTTCTCAGCTTGCAACTGATTTCAGAGGCAGCTGCACCACACTCTACTGTGTAATATAAAGCATGTAGTAAATATTACCTGTGTATATTGGATTTAGAAGTCAAAAAGCCTTTTCCATCTCAGTAGGAATTGTCCAAAATTTTCCAGAGAGAAAAATGGACCCTTGGGTCTATTCCTCAGAATGGGGAACTTTTCATCACACATTCAAAATCTGCCTGATTTGTGTGGAAAAGGTAAAAGGGAACCTTTTTCTCTTTTTTAGTATTTTTACTCTTTTTTTTTTTCTCTGGTGGAGTGATGGTACATTTTTATTTTTTTATTTTTTAATTGATTTTAAGAACTTAAAACATTGACTATTTTTAATATAAAAAGACTTTCATAAATTCCTTCTTTCTCATCATTTCTCCTGGGAAGAATATGTGAGCACTGATGTATAACTTGTTAACACTCTACTCTTTGTAATCTGTACATGCCTCATCTTTTGACAATTAGAAAATGCTACATTTAGTATATTTTGCTTGTTATCACTTTGAGAAACAACAGTCTCCTGGGTACCAGCTAAAATGGTGGACGTTTGTGTTAACGTGACTATTAAGCAAGTTTTTAGTAAAAGAAAAAGTCTTTAGCATCACTGTTAGGAAATATAATTAGTTTTATTTCTTTTTCTTTCATTTTTTTCTCTCTTTCTCTCTTTTTTTAGTCATTTTTGTTAATTGTGGAGATTTTGTTTGTTTATTTTTGATTTGATTTTTTTTTATTGTTTTTCCACCCTGGTCTCCGTGCTGTATCTTTCTGCACTTGTTTTGTGTTTGTTTGTTTTACAGTCAGGACAAGTGATTTTATACCAAACATAGAGCTAAGCACTCTCAGAATAACTGAATCATTTAGCAGTGCTTGGCTTCATGTGTCTGTCAGCTGCAAATGACAAGTAGCACAGGCTTTATCTCAGTTGTGGTAATTACTGTACTGACATGAGCTCTCATACACAGCACAGATTGTTTTCAGCAGATGTAACCAAGCAACTCTGCATTCCCTGGAATACTTTATCTAGTTGTCGGCGTATGACAATATTCAGATACATACACATAACTTTATATACATAGGAACACACATACAAAAAAGGCCAGTGTCAGTTTTTAGGCAGTATCTGCTCTTCCTTATTTCTAAGAACAGTTACCCCATGCAAGGATAGTTATAGCATCTCTCAGTTGTATGCTGCTTCTACATTGCATGCTGGCTGTGCATCTTATTATACATGAAGGTTATTGTTATTGTAATGTATCTCAGTGGTACACCAAATGTTACTTTAATGATGTAATTAATATGCTTGAACTTACCATCTGATGTTCTTAGGTACCACTTGTGTTAACATGTGATACTAACAATTTCACAGATATTTGGAAAAAACAACTTCTAGTTAAGGGAGTTAGCAGAGAGAAAAAAATAACATAAATAAATAAATAAATAAGTAAAAAAGTAAAATAACTAAAAAAATACTTTTAATAAGTATTTATTAAAAAATAAATAAATAACATAAGACACATTCCCCAACAACACATTAAAAACCTTTTTATCAGATGTGGTTTGGTGACATGACAACTCAAAATGATGTTGCCTTTGAAGTTAGTATTATTAGAATTATTTACATATAACTGATTTTTTCCTTATTATTATGAACTTAAAAGAAAATGAAAAATAAAAAAGGAAAAAAGGGAAAAAAGAAAAGAAAAGAAAAAATTAGAAAAATCCTTAGACAAAATTTTAGCAGAAAGAGATCAATACTTCTAGATTCTGAACCCTGCAATCAGTTGAACACTTTTTTAGATGGACTGCTTTTAGTAGTAAAAAAAAGTTAACACTAGATTGCTTGATGTGTATAAGCATTTATATTTTATTTTATTTTACCCAAAGACAACTTCTTTCCTGCAGATAAGGTAATATATATCAATGGAGAGATAGAAATAGGTGAGGAAACAGTAGTTCAATTACAAGGGACTGTGTGCATGATTTCCAAATTTCCCTTAGGTCATGCTAGACATATCCCAAGAATACTTGTGTATTTTCTATGCAGAAGCCAAAAATTTGTCAAGAAAATAAAGACAGGAATATTAGTACTGATCTTTGAAGTATATATACATTTAAAAATTCTAAAAGTCAATCAAGCTAGCAAAAACACAAATGAAGCTTTAAAATAAATACATAAATAAATAATAAATAATAAATAATAATAAATAATAAATCCAAAGGATAGAAGAAACTTTACAGTGAAATGTGCATTTGATAGATCTGGACAATTACTATCATACTGCTAAACGTTTGAGTTGACCATGTTAAAAATAAAGCTCTTAGCTAAACAATATATTAATTGTAAAGTATAAAAAATGTAATTCTGAAATACAAGATTCCTGAATACCATCACAATTCGTTATCCAAAGATAAAAACATTTACAGAGGAATCAGTATTGCATCAAAATCTATAACAAGTTAAATGCATTTACCAATTAACAATAAGGCATATACAATACAAACGGTATAATATACACTTTCTGGTTTTCAAATACATTGTTTTGATAAGTTTCAGTAGCTTCTAAATTTTCTGCCACCAGGGTCCATTTCTTGTGACCATACCCTGTATATATGAAACGTGACCATACCATACCAAAAGACACCTAGACTTTTCAAAGACACTATTCTTAGAAATACAAAATATGTTCAGGACAGAAAGTATTTTTTAATCTCTGCCACAACTGACATATGATCTTGAAAACACTGTCATCTTAAAATAAAGAGACACATACATGCTTGAATAAATAGCACCACAGTAGAGAGGCAGAAATGGCCTTTTGAACTCTTTCCTGTGGTGAATGTTTTGCCTGTGGACTGGTGCCAATTGACACATTCTCATGGTGTGAATAACTTGAGACTGAGCTCTTGGAAGAAGGGACTCTTTAGGTAAAGCATCCATAATGCTGAAGAAACAGATTTCAGATATTAAATTTCAATAGTAAACCTCTCATTTTCGTACATTTTGGTATCCTCACCACACACATTTTCATTAAAAATAAAAAAGTAAAAATCATTAAAAGGGACTAAATCCTGTGAGAAGCCCTACACCTAGAACTCCAGCTAAAATCAATCTGACTAGCAAGGGTTGCAGATGCTTATGCTACTTGCCGTGTAGGAAAAGACAAAGAGTAGTAGTAGGATGACAGACATTTCCTTTCTGTAGTTCATCCAGCAAGCCTCTCCCCCAGCAATACTACATTTAATAACTGATATTAACACACCAACCACGCTGATGGCATGAAAGACCTCAGTTCAATCTGCAAATACACAATAATCAAGATTTTTTAAGACTTACGTAACTCCTAAACACAAGTAAGTTTCTATCATCTTGGTCTGAAGTATCCCTGCAAGAGCATCAGCCATATGATTTCCTACAGTTACATAACTTCCTAAATGGATGAACATTTTTAGAAGGTATCTCACAGGTCAAGAAATGTCAGCATTTATCCTAGTCACAAAGAAACAGGGCCTGTATGTTAAAGAAAAAGGCCTACTCAGAGAGGAAAAAGTATTTTCTTATGAAAAAAAAAAAAAAAATCCTTTTCTAATTTATAGTACTTAGATATGGAGTTGCTGGAGTCCTATTCAAATAAAGCAATCCAATTAATAAGCAACCGTGAGCAGACTACACATGGACAATAAAATTATAAACTCTCTTCAACTTGCTAAAAATACTCCGCACTTCAGAAACTTGTATCTAATGCATTGAGTGTTCAATGTCATAGAATCATACAATAATTTAGGTTGGAAAAGACTTCCAAGATGATCAAGTGTAAACATTAACCTAATGGTTAGTTATAGACCATTTTATAGACCAGATCCATAAAAAGAACTTTGTTTCTTCCCAGCCCATATTTTTATTGTTTATACAAGTGCTTAACTGCAGTAGATAAATGCATTCTAAATCTTTTTTCCAGTAGGACTGAAGAAGTAACAAGAACACTGTTATGATGATAGGATTTAAGATGTTAAATTTCCAATATTTTCATTCTTTTTAGAAATGGCTCAAATGCAATTTTGTTACAGTGATTTTTCACTGGAGAAAAGAGAAATTTACTGCCAGAATATGCCACATTTCTAGTAGCTAGTATATTAGCTACCATTCTTTCTTTCAGGATACAGTATTTTTGATACAGAATGAGAGAACTAGAAAACAAAGTTCTAGTATACACAATTATACCTTAATGTAGCTGTTTATTCAAGAGGTTTTGTGAAGAAATTAATAATCTGCAATTCACAGCAATGAAATTCTAAAACAGGCTGGGGGAGGGGAGGTGCAGGGGGGAAGGACGGAGGGTGGAAGACACTTAATTAGCATCTAGGTTTTCAGTGGTTATTTGCTTATTTCCCTCTTTAAAGTCCTTTACTCTCCTACTACAGTCAGTCCTTGTAGTAGGCAAGGGTTGATGATAGCTTAATTTCCCTTTCAAAGAGAATCTTTGCATCTAAAGCAGCCTAGTTAAGAAACTTTTTTTTTTCCTTGCTTCCTCCTTTGCCTCAGGAGGGAAATAGTCTGCTTTTGTTAATGTAAATGTAGGCTAGTAGTTGATTATTCCTCTTTATCGCTCTTCCTTATGTGCCAACTCAGCAGTACCGTGAGATGTGCAAGTGGGCAAGGAGGAGAAAGATATTTTATTCAGAACATTTTATTCTGTATTACAATGCAGAAAACTAGCATTAAGTGGTAAATTCATTTGGGAACCAATCCTCCCTCTCCCAGGTGAAAATCAATGACTGTTTTGCTACTGGCTTCACTAAGAACTTCACTAAGATTGGATATTTCATGCTTTGGGAAAGTTTGAATATATTCTCTTAATAAAATAGAGATCCCTGATATCATAATACTCTCAAAGATATGCAAATTGCTACTGAGATTCTCAATGAGCTCCAAAATCATATTTATTTTGTGATTTATTTATGCATGTGCTATGAGAAAACAGTTTCATGGAAATATTCTTTGTCTCTACTTCCTACTTCTCTGTCTTTCTTACCAAGGACTCCATTGCCCTTCAAAATTATAATATTCATTTTGCTGTAAAAATATTATAAGAATTCAGAAGACTGAAATATTGGAAAACCTAAATGTTTTAAAATATGTGTCAAAGATGGTTTTATAGATGGACAATTTCTATGGAAAGAAAAAAAAAATCTTTTTTATAAAAGATTTTTTAGAGAACCACTGAATTTCTTTAAAATTGACAGCTTTTAAATACATGTTTATTTAACACCAATAACAGAACAAGATAATGTAATTTAGACTAGAGTAAATGTAACACTGCCATACTAACTCTAGTGCTATATTTTTGCATTTGTGCAGGAGGAGCTGGGAAAAAGGAAGCAGAGGACAGATGAACAGCACAGTAAGCATACACAGCTCTCTTCTGAATGGCTTTTCTTTAGACTTTGTTGTGATACCAAGATTCATTTTGCTTTAGCTCTTTTAATGGATGGAGTCAGAAATTAAAAAGTAGTCTGCACAACTATTGGTGGGGGCTATTAAAGGAATTACCCTGTCCATTGAATACCATTTAGCTTGGAATCAGTGCTAGTACTATTAATTTCTACCTTTTTAATGCACATTTTAGCTAGCACATGACCCATACTGTGTAACAGCAGTTACACCCCAGGGACTAGAGATTAACAGCATGTGCTACGAGTGGTTTATTTTACAATTGCTGTGAAATAAAAGCTGATGGAAATGAGCCACTGGTGAATTACTTTGCTAGCAAAGTCAACAATATTTTTATCACCATGGAAAAAAAAAAAACTCACTTCTGTCTTGAATTTATTTATTTATTTTTAAGATTGGTTTCATAGAAGAACACAATAGTTAGGGGAAAGCTGGGGGAGGGCAAAAACAGAAAATCAAGATATTACATTCAATCTTACCATTTTCATTGTTTCTTGCAGTTTATCTGAATAAATTTTACCAGCTAAATCTCTGCATCTCACTTAATTAAAACACAGTTTAGGCATAAAAAGCAACATTCAAATGAAATGAAAATTATTTTCCTGGTAAACTCCAGTCAGTCAGCTTTTCCTTCTCATTAAGAGAACATTAATGCAGCTGCTATGCCTGTATATTTTTGGAGTGCTAGGGAAGGAGAAAATTAATCTCACAGCAGGGTATCTTGGAGGTTTAATTTTGTTATTTTTTATTCCATACTGAAAGAACAAAAGAGTGCACTGAACAAATTCTGCTTCTCTCCATAGCTTTTCTCCTAAGCAGTATTTTTTTTTCAATTTTAAATAAAAGATTAATGTAAAACAGTCTACTTTGTGAACATGCGCATAAAGTATGTATGTCATTACCACTGAGGTGACTGGGGACAAACTTCGCTATAATGTATTACTTTTGAGTAGCACAAGGAGCTTTTCACCCCCACAACACAGTTCCCCACCCCACTGAAATTTACATCTTGGATAGGATAAATCTCATCAGCTCTTATTTCTATAATGATAAAGCATACTGAAGACCCCCTATATAGCTGCATCTTCCTAAAAGGAGTATCTAAGAGAGCAGTAGAGAAGAACAATGTCAAAGAGAGGCACCAAACAAAAGGGCAAATATACCAATTAATCATATATACATTTTCTCTACAATTAATGATTTTTACCAATTATTGAGATTTTTTTCCCTTTTTACTCTCTTCCCTTTAACTTTAGGCAAAACATTATTTATATTTGGTCTTACTCTAAATTTTCCGGCAAATCTGATTTTTTATTATTATTATTTATTGCCTGGCTGTTCATCTGTAACATACAACAGTTGCAGCTGAAACTCAGAGAGAAAACTGATTGATTCTTTAGCATCTCAGCAGCCATTCACACCTTACTCAAGGCACAGATAATGGCACAGTCATGAGAGAAAGATGATTGAATGGATATTATAAGAAACCTTTGACAATTCATATTAATAATAGAACTTTTTCAAAATTGTTGCAGTGGTGTGAATATGTAACTCCACATTCTTATTTGCATTTGGAAATCACATTTTATCTGTAAATTTGTATGTGATGGGTATATTCAATCTTTGACTGCTTCATCACAGAGCACCTGCCATTTAATTTTCCATCCAGAATTTCACTGATAGCTGTAAGTGTTGTAATAGAGATGATGTACAAAGAGGCCCTGAAAAAAGGAACCACAAAAAGGAACCAAATTTGGATGAATACTTCCAGACAGCATTTTCCAGTTAAATATCCAATTTATTTATCCTTCAGTAAAGCCATTTTAAGAAATACAGCTCCAGCTTTTCTATCTCAATTCTTCATCACATGGAATAAGTTTCTCAGCATCATGACTCAAAACAAGCTCTTGCTCCAAAAGAGGGGTTTTCCCCAGTCACTCACCCTACAAGATATATACTTTTTATATATAATACCACCCTGTAGAATTTGGCTGTGTATTCATAAGACTGCTGAGTTTTTTTTACACAGCCATTTCATTATAAATCTTCACACAAAGTACTTAGCTGCACCCTGAATGAAAATCACACTAAATTTTAATGCAGTAGTCATATGAATTCACTGCACCCTTGAGAAGAGTTTAGCAGAGTCTGTCATCAAGAATGGCTTCCTTTATTAATAAAGCTTCTGGTTTATAAGGAATTTGGAAAATGTACACCTGAAAGGTGAATACATTCTTGCCTATTTCCTAATCATTTTACACAGATTATCATGCTGGCTTTGGGTAAGACCCATTTGTCATTCCTTGCTGAACAAGCATTTAATTATGTTTGGGTTTTGTACTTTCAATGTCTATTGCTTGGGTATGTCTGTACACCTGAGTTCAAGGAAATCTATCTCAAGGTGCTTATAGAAATCTCAAACTGGAAATAGCATAGGCTTCCTCCTTCTCCTCCATACCCTCCCCCACAACCCAACCCCAGATTTACACAGAGGGATCTAAAATGTTATGATGGTAACTGTGAGCTTGACATGAGATAGCTGGTACAAAAAGAAGTCAGATTTCAACACCAATGACTCCAATCTGCAGTAACAAGAACAGGTGTATGTGATAAACAACGAGAAAGATAGATCAAGGTCTGAATGATGAAACAAAAATGATGGTTTAGCATGCATTTACCTGAGCACTACAGTCCTTGCTATAATGCAGGCACACAAAAGCTTAAACCACAAACCATTGATAAACCAGAGAATATTTCATTCCTTTTCCAAAGAAATCAGGTGCTTAAAAATAAGGGTTTGAGGGCACTAAGATAATAAGCAAAGTACACAACGAGAAAAGCGTAATATTTGGGTGCACCTCTGAGCCTTGTTAAAACACTCAACACTGTCATTTTGTTGTTGCCTGTTTCTTATTATGTTCTGCTTTGTAGGCAGCTGAATGTCATTATTCAACTTCAGAAATGTTGTGGGGACATGGATAAGCACAATAACACTCAGGGCTATGTTGATTATATTCTCTAAAGTCATTGACAAGGTAGGGCTAAGTTTACTTACATGACTTTTTAGATATTTAGATATGTACTTCCTCCAAAGCCTGTTGACAACTTTTCTAAATGGCTGAGTAAAATAACTATCTATCTGAAGAACTTCTGAAAATTCAAACTGCATTTCATAGCATTAAAACAATTAAAAAAAAAAAAAAAAAAATTTAATTTTGTAATATATAATACTGGTGATGGCTGAAATGTTTCCAATTATCTTCCAACACAGTAAGAGTGGGCTGGATAGACAAATAGAGTATTCTTTCAGTAAATGGGTAAAAATAAGTTCATATATTTTCATACACTCTTTTTAGTTAAGAAAGCACATGAAACTGGCAGGACTTGCTATTTTTTAAAATGCTTTAGGAATCCAAATGCGGAGGTGTAGTTGATTTCCTTGGCAAGGTTTAGTAGCAGAGGGTTGCAGGGGTGGCTTCTGTGAGAAGAATCCAGAAGCTGCCCCATGTTAGATACGGGTCAGTTTCAGCAGGCTCCAAGGGGATCTGCTGCTGCTGCTGTCCAGAACTGGGCAAATAAATTAGGTTGTTTAGAGCCTCTGTGAGAGCCGATTTAAGAATGCAAAAAAAAAAAAAAAATAATAAAAAAAAAGAAAGAAAAACCTGCCACACAACCACCGGGAGAGCGAGGAATGAGAACCAACCCTGCAGCCCAGTCAGTGGTCAGTCAGTGGTCAGTGCAGCAAGAGGGCAGGAGGTGCTCCAGGCAGGCAGCAGCAGTTCCCCTGCGGCCTGTGGAGAGGCCCCTGGTGGAGCAGGCTGTCCCCCTGCAGCCCATGGGTCCCACACGGAGCAGATCTCCATGCTGCAGCCCGTGGAGGAGCCCCCGGTGGAGCAAGGTGGATGTGGCCTGGAGGAGGCTGCGGCCCATGGAGAGTCCCCGCAGGAGCAGACCCTGGGCTGGAGCTGCAGCCCGTGGAGAGGTGCCCATACAAGAGCAGCGGGTCTGAGGGGAACTGCCACCCACCCGTAGGGGACCCGTGCTGGAGCAGTTTGCTCCTGGGGGATGGATGGACCCCATGGTACGGAGCCATGTGGGAGCAGTTCTTGAAGAGCTGCTGCCTGTGGGCAGCCCCTGCAGGCTCAGTTTGGGAAGGAGGGCATCCCGGGGGAGGGACCCCATGGGGAGCAGGGGCAGGGGGGTGATGGTGAAGAAGCAGCGGACCCGAAGTTCTGTAGACTGACTGCAGCCGCCATTCCCCCATTCCCCTGCACTGCTCAGGGGGAGGAGGTATAAAAGGGTGAAGGAGGAGAAGGTGTCTTTAGTTTGTTTTCTTTGCTTCTCACTTCCCTACCTTGTTAATAACAGGCAATAAATTTATTTAATCTCCCTATACTGAGTCTGTTTTGCCCGTGACAA